>JAXIVJ010002580.1:90000-95000 GCA_036785665.1 Chirona hameri
GAAGCAGACAATGGAAAATCAATAGCCTTTTGCTCATTTGTAATAATGCAATAAAATATAAAAACACTTTATATTCGGCTTCCCGTCATAATGAGGATGAAATTTATCTTTGATGATGACACGAAGCTAAACGAGCGCGAAGCGCTCGCTCGTCCTTCCGTGGTATATGGGAAAAAAATCTGAATATGAGCGGCCCGACCCGGCCCGGCCCGACCCGCCCGTGCCGACGCTTTTGAGAAGCTAATATCTCTGCAACCGCACGTCCGATTGATAAGCGGGTTTCTTTGCTGAGTAGCCCCATCCAACCTAACCTGTTTGAGATCAGTGCTGACTCATATGGGTGACTATCACTGCGCGTGGCGCGTGCCGCGTGAGGGGTGTTGAAAGGTGTTTTCTCGTAAAAACTCCGCAACGGCTGGGCCGATTGCGTTCAAATTTGGTGTGTGGTTAGGGACCTCTCAGCCACCACTTTTCGACATGTCAGGGGTGGGGTGCCTCTGCACGTGCGCACGTGCACACCCATATTCTATATCACAGGAACGGTTGAGCCGATTGTGTTCAAATTTGGTGTGTGGTTAGGGACCCCTCCGCCGCCGCTTTCCCACAAGTCATGGGTGGGGTGCCTCTGCACGTGCGCACGTGCACGCCCCTTTTCTATATCTCAGGAACGGCTGAGTCGATTGTGCTCTAATTTGGTGTGTGGTTAGGAACCTCTTAAACGCCACTTTTCCACAAGTCAGGGGTGGGGTGCCTCTGCACGTCAGCACGTGCTTACTTTTTTTGTATCTCAGAAACTACTTGCCCCATAGAGTTGAAATTTACCATACATTTCGTTCGCGCTCGCTCGTTCATCGCCGACTACGGCGCCTTACTGGTTTTTAAGTATTACAAATGAACAAAAAGCTATTGATTTTCCATTTGCTGCCCATAGTTACGAATTACGATCATGTTCATGTAAAATGCGATCAAAACTATTTTCCATTTTCTGTCTATATTTACGATCATGTTCATGAAAAACGCGATCAAAACAATTTAAATCGGTATTATCGCTACGCAGCGGCCCGAGTTACCCCAGTGTAATGGCACAGATACCTACATATAACCTTGTATTGCCCTCACTGGCGGCTCCAGGGGGGGGGGGCATCAGGGGGAATACCCCCACTGGAATCTGGGGGTGGGACATTCAATACAAGTATGCCCCCCCCCCGCGTTCCCTGCGCTGAACATGAAAAATAATGATCTTACGAGAAAACGTCATGAAAACGGAAGTTTTTTCTCGAGTGATTGAATTTGAAGTTGTATGTATCCCTTTCTTTCAATGATAGACAAAACAGTGCACCTGATCCAATTCAAGCAGCCCCAGTGACACTTACCCAGCGGGGCGCGGAACCTCGCTGGGGGGGGGGGGGGGGGGCAGAATCTGTCCCCTTCCCGGATTTGCTCAATAACTTGAAAACTATTATAAATATAAACGTAAAACTTTCAGTACCTACCTTGTGCTGCATCAATTATATGTCTTCTAAAAAAATTGCAATGCAATTGATATAGTAATTTGGGAGATAATGACGTTATGACGTCATGCCATGCCATTTTTGGTGGAAAAACTATAAATGTTTGAAAAATCGTAAAAAATAGAGTTTTGAAGAAAATTCCAAATAAAAGCGTCAAAAGAAAGGAAATGGCATTCTCTTCAAAATGGCTTTCTTGGATGTTCAAAATTTTGGGTTTGGACAACAACAACAAAAAATTATAGAGAGAAAAAAATCCATAGTCAATTGTTGTGAATTCGAAAAGTGTTTCTTAAGCTCCAATCCCAAAATAAGGTGACCGGCCCAAATCCGTGGATAAAAAATGGGGGTTTCTTTTTGCCACAAAAAGATGCCCCCCCCCCCCCCCCCCCCCGCTCCCCCCACACACCCACAGAGAGAGAGGCTGGATCCGCCAGTGATTGCCCTCTTCACCCTATCTGAAACCCCAACATTGCCCTACCGCTACCCCTATGACGGTGAATGGGAGCGTCCCCCTACTTTTTTTTTACAGTTACAGCCATGTTCTATATGCATACGTCAGCTGCATTACAACAAAACATGACAACAAAAACAATCATGACCAAATGCTACGAGAAATAGCAATGTACAATTAAATATCTGCGTTGTACCTCGTTGTCAGACCACTCTCGGAAATGTCGATTTCCAAAGACATACAACATCGTGATGACTGAGCTGGTGACCTTTCAAGGCATTGTAAGTCGCAAAATCCAACATGTGTGTCTCCTGTATAGTAATATTTGCGATAGGTCAGTCAGATTACGCAGTCAGTGAGTGGTGTTTACGATCTCCAGGTCCCGGCGGAAATGACTGGGGGCGGAGATGACCCTCTCCACGCAACAGCTCCGCACGTTCTGCCCCCGAGGTCACCACCCACCATCGCCGCATCCGCTCCCGAGGCCACCGCACACCATCGCCGCATCCGCTCCCGAGGCCACCGCACACCATCGCCGCATCCGCTCCCGAGGTCACCGCACACCATCGCCGCATCCGCTCCCGAGACCACCGCCCACCATTGCCGCAGTTCCTGTTTATGTTTACCCTCTCCGGGCCGGACGTCACGCTGTCCCGCCTCACAACGGTGTGTGTGTGTTGTGTGTGTGTGTGTGTGTGTGTGTGTGTGTGTGTGTGTGTGTGTGTGTGTGTGTGTGTGTGTGTGTGTGTGTGTGTGTGTGTGTGTGTGTGTGTGTGTGTGTGTGTGTGTGTGTGTGTGTGTGTGTGTGTGTGTCTGTGTGTCTGTGTGTCTGTGTGTCTGTGTGTCTGTGTGTATGTGTGTCTGTGTGTCTGTGTGTCTGTGTGTCTGTGTGTCTGTGTGTGTGTGTGTGTGTGTGTGTGTGTGTGTGTGTGTGTGTGTGTGTGTGTGTGTGTGTGTGTGTGACTGTGTGTGTGTGTGTGTGTGTGTGTGTGTGTGTGTGTGTGTGTGTGTGTGTGTGTGTGTGTGTGTGTGTGTCTGTGTGTGTGTATGTGTGTGTCTGTGTGAGTGTGTGTGTGTGTGTGTGTGTGTGTGTGTGTGTGTGTGTGTGTGTGTATGTGTGTGTCTGCGTGTGTGTGTGTGTGTGTGTGTGTGTGTGTGTGTGTGTGTGTGTGTGTGTGTCTGTGTGTGTGTGTGTGTGTGTGTGTGTGTGTATGTGTGTGTGTCTGTGTGAGTGTGTGTGTGTGTGTGTGTGTGTGTGTGTCTGTGTGCGTGTGTGTGTGTGTGTGTGTATGTGTGTGTGTGTGTGTGTGTGTGTGTGTGTGTGTATGTGTGTGTGTGTGTGTGTGTGTGTGTGTGTGTGTGTGTGTGTGTGTGTGTGTGTGTGTGTGTGTGTGTGTGTGTGTGTGTGTGTGTGTGTGTCTGTGTGTGTGTGTCTGTGTGTGTGTGTGTGTGTGTGTGTGTGTGTGTGTGTATGTGTGTGTGTGTGTGTGTGTGTGTGTGTGTGTGTGTCTGTGTGTATGTGTGTCTGTGTGTATGTGTGTATGTGTGTATGTGTGTATGTGTGTGTGTGTGTGTGTGTGTGTGTGTGTGTGTGTGTGTGTGTGTGTGTGTGTGTGTGTGTGTGTGTGTGTGTGTGTGTGTGTGTGTGTGTGTGTGTGTGTGTGTGTGTGTGTGTGTGTGTGTGTGTGTGTGTGTGTGTGTGTGTGTGTGTGTGTGTGTGTGTGTGTGTGTGTGTGTGTGTGTGTGTGTGTGTGTGTGGGTGTGTGTGGGTGTGGGTGTGTGTGTGTATGTATGTATGTGTGTGTGTATGTCTGTGTGTCTGTGTGTTTGTGTCTGTGTATGTGTGTCTGTGTGTCTGTGTGTATGTGTGTCTGTGTGTCTGTGTGTATGTGTGTCTGTGTGTCTGTGTGTCTGTGTGTCTGTGTGTCTGTGTGTCTGTGTGTATGTGTGTCTGTGTGTCTGCGTGTCTGTGTGTCTGTGTGTCTGTGTGTCTGTGTGTCTGTGTGCGGTGCGTCTCATACCGGCGACAGACTCCTAACCCGTGTGACCTGTGACCCGTGTGACCTGTGACTCGTGTGACCCCTGGCCCGTGTGATCCGGCACACTGCCCGGGTCGTCGGCCGCCCGTCGGTCGGCCCCGTTCTCGGCTGTCGACCGAGCGCGGTAGGTGCTCGGCTTTCTCCGCAGGTCGACCTCGCACACCACCACGGGGAGCTGCCGGTGCCGCTCGGTGGACGTAAGAGACACGGCTGAGAACACAGGAGTGCTGCCGGTGCTGCCATCTGCCATCTGCTGCCGGTGCTGCCATCCGGACGCATCGGACTGCTGAGAGCCTGCGCACGCCAGGCACCGGAGGTTCGGTATTTATATGTCCGAACACCGGGAGATGAAACCATGCAGCAGCCGAACGTCATTGCCAGCTTTCACACAGCCATATTTGACAGGGAAATATGCTGGACACAGGACACACTAAGCATGTGCAGTTTTGTTAATCGTTTTAGCAAGTATATATCTTATGTCTTCTTTTACTAGCGTTTTCTTATGTCTGCGTAGCCTCAAAGCATGCCTGTGAACTATTGCCCACCTATGTTTATTTTTAACGTATTCATATTTACTGTTTCATGAACTTTTGTTCTATTTTAGTATCACATTTTCGTTATCATATTTGCCTCGTCTGTTATCAACTGTGTGCGTGTGTGTGTGTGCTGCTGTCGTGTCGTCACGTGTTTTAATTACTCGACTTGAGCTGTAATTGGGCGAATGCCGGTTGCTCTTTGGCAATAAATAAACAAATAAACAAATATCTGCATGGAACTGGATACATATGCAATATACCAGCAATATTATCCACTCTGTCAGTAATGACACTGGTGTGTATGTTCTGCATATATACATTATACTCTCTAGTGTTAATACAACCAACGGCGGATCCAGGGGGCCAAGCGGCCATGCCCCTCCCCAAAGGTTCTGAAACTGTGATCCCTCGCCCCCCCCCCCCCTCCAAACAAAACGGCTGGACGTACAGTGGCGGACGGCTG
>JAXIVJ010002580.1:100000-107044 GCA_036785665.1 Chirona hameri
GCCGGGCGACCCTGTGCCGCCCCGGCCACCGACTGTCATCAGCGCCGGGTTCCTGGTGCTGCCGGCTACGCTGCCTGAACTCAGCCTCGCTCTGCGCCGGATGTCGGGCTCCTCAGCGGTGGGATGTGATGATGTCTCGCTCCTGATCGTTCGGCGATGTTTTGCGGTGTTGGCTCCTCAGCGGTGTGATGTGATAGTGTCTCGCTCCTGATCGTTCGGCGATGTTTTGCGGTGTTGGCGCCTCACATTCTTCATTTTGTGAATATGTCTCTTGTAGAAGGTGTAGTCCCCGCACACTGGAAACGTGCGATTGTTGTGCCGATCCACAAATCTGGGGATAGGACGCAACCGTGTAACTTTAGGCCTGTCAGTGGTCTGAGCGTGATAGGAAAACTTGCTGAAAAAGTTGTCAGTTTAGAGTTGTTAGATTATTTGACTGCGAATTGCGTGATGTAGCCCACTTAGTACGCGTACCGACCGGGACACTGCACAGAAGACGCCGTAGTCGACGTTGTCAGTGCCATCTCAGACAATCGAGACAGGGGGCATCCCGTGACGTGCATCACGTCATGTGATCTCTGAAAGACGTTTGATTGCGTCGACCGTGGTGCCCGTCTCGCGAAGCTTGAGTGGTACGGTGTGTCGTCCCATTGGTTTGCTGACTATTTTAGAAGCAGAACACAGTCTGTGAAGGGTGGTAGCGTGTTGGAGCCGGTAGATTTCGGAGTCGTTCAGGGAAGCATCCTCGGACCAATCTTGTTCAATGTGTTCACTAATGATCTTCATTGCCATCTTTCTGACCTGTGTAAAATTGTTTGCTACGCAGACGACACTGCCATCCTCCACAGCGCCGCTCCGTCAGGGGAGGGATTGGCGGCACTCAAAAGCAACTTGGAGGGCGATTTGGACAGTCTTTCCACCTGGTTAAAAAACGGGCTTAAAGCTAACCCTAGTAAAACCGAGATGTCTCTGTTCGGAACACCGGCTGTCATCAAAAAGGCAGCAAACTTCAGCGTAAGCTTTGATGACGTCTCATTAACGCCAGCGGACCAAATTAAAATTTTAGGAGTTTTACTCGATCAGCATCTTACCATGGAAAGACCGACAGCCAGAGTCATAAAACGCTGTTTTGGTATCCTCATCACACTGGACAAAAAAAATTGAGCTTCACTCTCCCAAATTCTACACTCATAACATTGGTACAGGCGCTCGTCTTCCCTCTCGTAAGTACTGTTTGCCGGCCTGGGCTCCACCCACTAGTTCGCTGCGTCAGCGTGTCGAAAAAGTAATTAACTTTGCCACGCGCGTCGTGACGAAAAACGCAAATTCGACCACATCACGGAGTCACGGCGGCAGCTCAGCTGACTACCGTTTGCAAAAGTGATTCAGCAGAGAGACTGCCTGCTTATCCACCGACTGGTGAACAGAGAGGATGCGCCGGAAAATCTCAGGTCTTTGGTGAAGTACCGAGCAGATGTGATCGAGCGAACTACCCGTGCGTCCGTTGATGCTGTCCTTCACACTCTGCGATGCAGGCTAGAGATAGCACGCAAGTCCGCGCCAGTCCGCCCGATTCGAGCGTGGAACGGTCTCCCCGCTGATGTGCGGCGAGCTGGAGGGAGTTTAGGAGAGTTTAGGAGACGTGAGGGAGTTTAGGAGACGCGTCAGGGCAAAGCTGGTCTCCTCCGATATAGGCTGAATGTGACAAAATGTGTACTTTACTGTGTGTGGAGCGTTAGTCATGCGTACATGTGTTCTATATCGTTCCTCTGCGCTTTTAACTCTTCACATTCATATTGCTTTGATTTTGCATATTGTTTTATCTTTACTTTGATCCTGTTTAGTGTTACGTCTTATAAGATTTGCCCGCGTGAATGTCATTTGGTATCATGACAATGCGTCATCAACGGAATGCAATCTGTTTGACTCTGTGGTGGTAAAATCCAATTGATTGATTGGAACCCACAACGATACGCAATATAAATAAACACATAAATGAATGTTAATTTTATCGTATCAAACGATCAAACCAATAGTTTTTTTTAAGGATGTAGTCACGATAAGCAACTTCATGTCCCAAAAAGCACTTCTATATAGCCTAAAGCCAGCCAGCCAAACGCCAGGACAAAGAATTCACACGGCCTGCGCCAGCGACCCGACCCGACCCGGCCCGAGGAGGGGGTGGGGGGGGGGGGGCGGCGATTGATTGATGTGAGAGCACTGGGGGACCGCTGAAAACCCAGCGGCCGGGACCGTCAGCCGGCGAATGACGGGTCTTAACGCCGTGCAAATACCCTGTCTAGACGAAATTCTTATAGATAAACCACCCCGAAATGGCTGTTAGAGAAAATAGGAAACGTTAGGTGACGCCGGTATTCCTTATACGTGAATAGAAGGGCCAACTAATCGGAGGCGATGGCGGCGACTCAGGAAGAAGACGCGGGGGTCGGCGCCTGTGACCGAGGAGGGGGCCAGGGGGGGTGACGGGTGTTGTCTGACCAGATGGCCGGGCGTCCCCCGGTGTCTGTTCTCAGGCTGTTTGACCCCGGGTACCGAGCAGGGGACGCCGACCAGGGAACAAACAGGCCCGCCGAGCCGGCTGCACTTCCGGTTGTGAAGGCACCAAAATAGAGGAACGCTCCCGACGGTAGCGCATGTGTTCTCTGTTATATGTTATCTGTTCTATGTTCTCTGTTCTATGCTATCTGTTCTATGTTCTCTGTTCTCTGTTCTCTGTTCTCTGTTCTCTGTTCTATGTTCTCTGTTCTATGTTCTCTGTTCTATGTTCTCTGTTCTATGTTCTCTGTTCTATGTTCTTTGTTCTATGTTCTCTGTTCTATGTTCTCTGTTCTATGTTCTCTGTTCTATGTTCTCTGCTCTATGTTCTCTGTTCTATGTTCTCTGTTCTCTGTTCTATGTTCTCTGTTCGATTATCGATTTATCAGATAGATACAACAGGTTCAGAGGACTAAAACAATAAAACGCCGAGAGTCTGAAATGACTGATGTGAAAATACTACACACCGCACAGGAAATGAAGAGGTATCGAGCCCTAAATCTGGCAATTGTTTAGCCTGGTATGTAAAATGCTTATTGCTTGGGAAAATTACATCATGGGAATAACATAAACGACACAGCTTATTTATAGTTTCAAAACACATCGGCTTTCTTTAGAACCTACCTATCTCGTACAGGTCAAGGTGCCACGCTTAGCTAACAGCTGACAGCCGACGGGTCTCTCGTACAGAATATCGAAAAATAATTCTGGCTTGAAAAAAAATCGCCGAATATCGAATCGCATAATATCGAATCGGATATTATAGAATCTCAGAAGACTGAATCCCAGAATATCGAATAGCAGAATGTCGAATCGCAGAAAGTCATATAGCAGAATATCGAATCGCAGGGTATGAAATCGTAGAATATCGAGACGCAGAACATCGAATCGCAGAATATTGAATCACAAAGTCTCGAGTGGCAAAATATTCCGAGACTGGCAAAGCAAGAGTACACAGAGTGTGAGATAAAACGGAGGAGATAATGAGTTGAACTGCGCGAAAATAGCCAAAGTACGGAATATTGTAAAAGGTGTTGTCAGTCATGCGATCAAATGCGATCCTAAAGATAGATATTGAAGTCCAACCCTATTTCCCTGTCACACACGAGTGTTACCAGTTACAATCTCTATCTGACGCAGTCAATCTGCGCTGAAAATAAAACAAGACAATAGATAGTGTGGTTGTCATCAAGGGCGTCGCCGTAGGGGGGGGGGGCGGGGGGGGGGGGGGGCGGGGAACACCGTCCCCCAGTCGTCAGGCTGGGGAGGGGATTGACCCTCCCCCAGTTTTGGAGACATAAATCCATACTTTGTTGGGAAATATTGCAGGTTTCAATATCATAAAAGCATTTGGGAAAAATATCAGTGCATTGGAAGAATGGAAGGGATCAGGATGATATTTGTACTTTTCTTGAGGGAAGTTGACAGGAATTTAAATGGAATTTCGGTAGCAAAAACCGGGCATATTATGCCGTTAATGTTCCCTATTTGTTGTTGAGGCACACTTTGTGCTTGCTGAACGGAAACACCGGCGGATAGTTTTACGGCATGAACGTTTTTGTGTGCAAGTTTTCAGTCACATCGACCGAATAGCTGCAAAGAAATAAGCTTCTGAAAACCATGGCTACGGTCGGGCCGCTCATACGTAGATGTGTCCCCCTAGTTGACGAAAGACCTCGCTCCGCTCAGAAATCGAACTGTGTATGCCGGGTCCTGACCTAAGAAATATATCCATTCAAAAGCTTCGAACTAAATGTATACAATCAAGTATGCAAGCCATTTCGTTCAAGTTCTGCCCAAATCCGTTCAAAGTTTGCAAACCGAGGTAGTTTTCCGAAAACTACTTCATCCATTACTCCAAGTACATGAGCTAGGTACTTCATCCGTTTCGGCCAGCCGTCCACAAACACCGCACCATGGGCGTAGGAACGTTTTGAAAAGTGTTGGAGGGGGGGGGCAGCCTCAGTGGCAGATCTAGTTTTTTGTATGTGGGGGGCGGGGGGGGGGGGGGGAATTTCGCTCCGTTTCGTCAGCGAAAAGTTATTGACCGGGGGGGGGGGGCGTTGGGTCGTCAGCACGAAAGAGTCGTCGACCGGGGGGGGGGTATTTGATTTCCCGGAACAAAAGCCACAACCTCCAGAACGGTTGGGGGGGGGGGGGCAAAAACATATGTTTCCCTACCGATTTTTCGCTTGGGAGGGGTGGCAATTGACTGATTTTCCCTAACGTAGTTCCGCCACTGGCCAGCCGTACAATTATTTCCACTTTAGAAATGGTGAAAAGTTACTTTTGGTGATCTCACACTTCATCTCCGCCCACGTAGCTCAACAGTTGGTAGAGCGTCGGGTTGGAAATTCACCCACCCTGGCAAGGTGGGTTCGAGTTGCTTCTGCGCTCGATATTCGCTTCTGACCGGGATGACCTGCGGTCGGTGGCAGCGGCCACTAAATTCTGCCGTTGCAAAATGGAAGTACGTCATCGGGTCGTAGGGGTCAGGGCCCACACAATAGCTCTGCTTAACATGGGGTTATGATCCCAGAAATCCATCCATTCAAATATTCGGATTTTTGTAAACAATATCCGGCTAAGTGGCTGACGAGTATCCAAAATGGGTCATGGCAATTTAGAGTTGTGAATTCAGTGTTTCTGACAACTGTTAACCCGCGCTCCACTGGGCTTCAGCTGAACACATGGGGGGGTGGGGCATATTATGTCCCCTCGTTATCTTCGGAATTAATAATCGCAGCGAGACGCGCAAAGCTACAATTGAAAGCTAGCAATAAGACGCATCTAAAACATACTCGAAATTGTACATTAGTCATACGTGGGGAGGCATAAGTAAATTAAACATGACCATTTATTTAAAAAAAATAAGCGTGGGTATTTGTTATGCTTGGTTCTCAAATATGTATTCCGTTATTTGAATAAGTACTTTGGAATTTTGTATTCTGTGGAACCTCCCCCAAATTGGTTGTATATTATTTGGGGGTGTGAAAAACCTCAAAATTTATCAAATCTGATATCAACATTTTCGAGACAATGTCATTTCCTTTCCTTTGGCGCTTTTTATTTGCAATTTGCTTCCAAACTCGATTACACTAATTTCAAACATTTATCGTTATTTCACCAAAAACGGCGTGACATGACATCATTAAAATGCCATTAACTTCCACAGTACTTGACTGACTGCATGGAACTTCTGCAGGAATATGTAAAATTGATGTAGCATCAACAGCACAAAGTTTGGCATTGATATCTGAAACAGTTTCTAAGTTATTGATATAATTCGGGAAGGAGACAGATTCTGCCTCCCTCAGCGGGGCGCGATTTAAGTAATGACACGAGCGATCGTAGAGGAATTAATCACCCAAAAGTGGTTGGATCCAAAGGGTTCGCAAAGGCAAAGGTTCGCCCGGCCGCATATTTTGAAATGTCGAATACAAAATCAAGACCTATCATACTTGGTAGCTATACGTAAGTCAGAAATTATATATATATATATATTTTTATATATATATATATATATATATATATATATATATATATATATATATATATATATATATATATATATATATATATATATATATATATATATATATATATATATATATATATATATATATATATATATATATATATATATATATATATATATATATATATATATATATATATATATATATATATATATATATATATATATATATATATATATATATATATATATATATATATATATATATATATATATATATATATATATATATATATATATATATATATATATATATATATATATATATATATATATATATATATATATATATATATATATATATATATATATATATATATATATATATATATATATATATATATATATATATATATATATATATATATATATATATATATATATATATATATATATATATATATATATATATATATATATATATATATATATATATATATATATATATATATATATATATATATATATATATATATATATATATATATATATATATATATATATATATATATATATATATATATATATATATATATATATATATATATATATATATATATATATATATATATATATATATATATATATATATATATATATATATATATATATATATATATATATATATATATATATATATATATATATATATATATATATATATATATATATATATATATATATATATATATATATATATATATATATATATATATATATATATATATATATATATATATATATATATATATATATATATATATATATATATATATATATATATATATATATATATATATATATATATATATATATATATATATATATATATATATATATATATATATATATATATATATATATATATATATATATATATATATATATATATATATATATATATATATATATATATATAATATATATATATATATATATATATAATATAT
>JAXIVJ010002581.1:12500-15000 GCA_036785665.1 Chirona hameri
CGTGCTCCTCCTCGAGCTCGCGTCTCAGGGAGTGACCGAGGTGGTCAGGATGGGGTCGAAGAGGCCCGGTCCGAAACCCCATGGTGCGGCTCCGGTTCAGGGGACTGGTCCTCCCCGACCGGATTTATTGCGGGTACATTACTGTACCCGTAAAGGCGTGGACCCCGGGTCCCCAGCAGTGCCGTGCCTGCTGGAGATTCGGACACCACCAGCGCTCCTGTCACGCCAGCCACTCCACCTGTGGCAAGTGCGCCCAGTCGCACGACACAGATGACTGTGTCGGTGGTGACACCGCAGCCCTGCTGTGCGTGTCCTGCGGCGGTCCCCACCCAGTGTCGTTCCGGGACTGCCCTGCCCGAGCGGCCTGGGTCGAGGAGACCCGAGCCCGCCGGGCGGGCCCCGCCGCCCCCCCCCCCCCTCCCATCCCAGTGCTAGCCCCTAGCGCCTGGCCGCCACTCCCCCCCCCCCCCCCCCACCCCACCGAACCCCACCCCCCACCCTCCCCCCGTCGGGCCCCACGTGGGTCCCCCCCCTGGTGCCGCTGGCAGCTCCGCCGGAGCGGCCCAGCGTGACGTCACCGACGGCAGACCCGAGCGGGCCCTGCCCTTCGTCAGCCGAGTCCCTCCAGGACTCCGGCCGTGCCCAAGCGGCACAAACTCCCACCCCCGCCGAACATCAGGCGGAGTCAGCGGTCGAGGCCTCGGGGGAAGACTCCGGGGACTCTTCCGCGGAGGAGACCGACGCGTCCCTCATCCGTGCTTTTGGAAGCCGGGTCCCCACCTCCCAGCCCCGCCCCGCTCGCTACCGCTCTCCGCCCTCCCGCGCCTCCTCCCGGTCTCTGTCTCCCTCCCGCCCTGGCCAGCTCCCTGAACGGACCCGACCACCCCGCCGGAGACGGACACGAGCGACCGCAAGACGCGGTCAGAATAGCAACTCCCGATGAACCAAAATCAAACTGAATTCGTCCTCCAATGGAATGTTAGATCTTTAATATCACATTGGGGGCAATTCAAACATTATGTCTTAAATAATAATCCGTTAGTAGCCGCTGTTCAGGAAACCCATTTCATTGACGCCGACTTTAATAATTATACTCTTAAAATCCCCGGCTATAGTCTCTACACAAATAACGTAAATGCATCACCGCGCCGAGGCGGCTCGGCTTTGCTTATTTCAAACCAACTTTTGCATCACCAAATCGACCTTCAAACAACCTTAGACGCAGTCGGCGTCAATATTAAAATCGCTCAGCTAGAACTAACTCTTATCTCAATTTATTTCCGTCCTACCGAGGACATAGACATTGATTCTCTTTCCCAGCTTATTACAAAAATTAACACCCCATGTCTGATTATGGGCGATTTCAACGCGCATAGTCGGGCGTGGGGCTGCCTCCGTGATTCCCGCCGAGGTCAAATAATGCTGGACCTACTGGACCGGCATAATTTGGTCTTCCTTAACGACCAATCACCCACACACGTACACCACTCAGGAGGCGAGGTAACTTACAGCGCCATTGATCTCGCCTTCGCCACACCACGCATCGCGACTCTTTTTACATTTAACGCACAATCAGACCCTCTTTTAGCGATCATTTCCCAATTCACTTAGAACTACAAGTCCCTTCAGGACAGACAAATTTTTACTCCCTGCCTAGATGGAACCTTCGCAAAGCCGACTGGTCCTCCTTTCAAAAACACATTGACACTAGTCACCCCGCAGACTCTCTCGCCTTCGCCACACCACGCATCGCGACTCTTTTTACATTTAACGCACAATCAGACCCTCTTTTTAGCGATCATTTCCCAATTCACTTAGAACTACAAATCCCTTCAGGACAGACAAATTTTTACTCCCTGCCTAGATGGAACCTTCGCAAAGCCGACTGGTCCTCCTTTCAAAAACACATTGACACTAGTCACCCCGCAGACTCCCAGACCGACATTAACACTTTTTTAAACACTATTCTCACATCAGCTCACCAACACATTCCACACACACGCGCACACACACAACACCACCCGAGGCAGCGTACTGCCCCGTGGTGGAACACAGAATGCCAGAGAGCGGTCGCCCTCCGGAAAAGAGCATTTCGGAAATTCCAAGCTTGTATAACTGCAGAAAACGAACACGAAATACGGAAAACTCGCTCTTTGGCTAAAACAATAATTAACAAAGCAAAAAAAGAATCTTGGCAGGAATTCTCATCTACCTTTAATCGATTTACCTCCCTCTCAAAAATTTGGACATTAATTAAATCGTTTTCAAATAAAAGACCACCGTCATACAAAATCCCGCACTTACAAATACACAACACATCTTACACGCTTCCCCTATAGAGGTGGCAACACAATTTGCACAACACTACGCTAACATATCATCAACACAACAATGTACACCAACTTTTACTAACCAACTTAATGATCAATTTCAATCTATTAGCTTTGACTCTAATAACGTAGAAATCTATAACTCTCCTTTTACCAACTCCGAGTTAGCG
>JAXIVJ010002581.1:22500-107039 GCA_036785665.1 Chirona hameri
TGGGTCGGCTGGGTCGGTACACCTGAGTGGGTCGGCTGGGTCGGTACACCTGGGTGGGTCGGCTGGGTCGGCACACCAGGGTGGGTCGGCTGGGTCGGTACATCTGGGTGGGTCCGCTGGGTCGGTACACCAGGGTGGGTCGGTACATCTGGGTGGGTCGGCTGGGTCGGTACACCAGGGTGGGTCGGCACACCAGGGTGGGTCGGCTGGGTCGGTACACCAGGGTGGGTCGGCTGGGTCGGTACACCTGGGTGGGTCGGCTGGGTCGGTACACCAGGGTGGGTCGGCTGGGTCGGTACACCAGGGTGGGTTGGCTGGGTCGGTACACCTGAGTGGGTCAGCTGGGTCGGTACACCTGGGTGGATCGGCTGGGTCGGTACATCTGGGTGGGTCGGTATACCAGGGTGGGTCGGTACACCTGGGTGGGTCGGCTGGGTCGGTACATCTGGGTGGGTCGGCTGGGTCGGTACACCAGGGTGGGACTGTACACCAGGGTGGGTCGGCTGGGTCGGTACATCTGGGTGGGTCGGCTGGGTCGGTACACCTGGGTGGGTCGGCTGGGTCGGTACACCTGGGTGGGTCGCTGTAAGGGTACACTTGAGTGGGTCGGCTGGGTCGGCACACCAGGGTGGGTCGGTACACCAGGGTGGGTCGGTACACCAGGGTGGGTCGGTACACCAGGGTGGGTCGGCTGGGTCGGTACATCTGGGTGGGTCGGCTGGGTCGGTACACCTGAGTGGGTCGGCTGGGTCGGTACACCTGGGTGGGTCAGCTGGGTCGCTGTAAGGGTACACCAGGGTGGGTCGGCTGGGTCGGTGTACCAGGGTGGGTCGGCTGGGTCGGTACATCTGGGTGGGTCGGCTGGGTCGGTACATCTGGGTGGGTCGGCTGGGTCGGTACACCTGGGTGGGTCGGCTGGGTCGGTACACCAGGGTGGGTCGGCTGGGTGGGTATACCAGGGTGGGTCGGCTGGGTCGGTACATCTGGGTGGCTCGGCTGGGTCGGTACACCTGGGTGGGTCGGCTGGGTCGGTATACCAGGGTGGGTCGGCTGGGTCGGTATACCAGGGTGGGTCGTCTGGGTCGGTACATCTGGGTGGGTCGGCTGGGTCGGTACATCTGGGTGGGTCGGCTGGGTCGGTACACCAGGGTAGGTCGGTACACCTGGGTGGTTCGGCTGGGTCGGTACATCTGGGTGGGTCGGCTGGGTCGGTACACCTTGGTGGGTCAGCTGGGTCGCTGTAAGGGTACACCAGGGAGGGTCGGCTGGGTCAGTACATCTGGTTGGGTCGGCTGGGTCGGTACAAATGGGTGGGTCGGCTGGGTCGGTACACCAGGGTGGGTCGGTACACCTGGGTGGGTCGGCTGGGTCGGTACATCTGGGTGGGTCGGCTGGGTCGGTACACCTTGGTCGGTCAGCTGGGTCGCTGTAAGGGTACACCAGGGTGGGTCGGCTGGGTCAGTACACCTGGGTGGGTCGGCTGGGTCGGTACACCTGGGTGGGTCGGCTGGGTCGGTACATCTGGGTGGGTCGGCTGGGTCGGTACACCAGGTTGGGTCGGCTGGGTCGGTACACCTGGGTGGGTCGGCTGGGTCGGTACACCTGGGTGGGTCGGCTGGGTCTGTATACCTGCGTGGGTCGGCTGGGTCGGTACACCAGAGTGGGTCGGCTGGGTCGGTACACCTGAGTGGGTCGGCTGGGTCGGTACATCTGGGTGGGTCGGCTGGGTCGGTACACCTGGGTGGGTCGGCTGGGTCGGTACACCAGAGTGGGTCGGCCGGGTCGGTACACCAGGGTGGGTCGGCTGGGTCGGTACATCTGGGTGGGTCGGCTGGGTCGGTACACCTGGGTGGGTCGGCTGGGTCGGTACACCAGAGTGGGTCGGCGGGGTCGGCACACCAGGGTGGGTCGGCTGGGTCGGGACACCAGAGTGGGTCGGCTGGGTCGGTACATCTGAGTGGGTCGGCTGGGTCGGTATACCTGGATGGGTCGGCTGGGTCGGTACATCTGGGTGGGTCGGCTGGGTCGGTATACCTGGGTGGGTCGGCTGGGTCGGTACACCAGAGTGGGTCGGCTGGGTCGGCTGGGTCGGTACACCAGGGTGGGTCGGCTGGGTCGGTACATCTGGGTGGGTCGGCTGGGTCGGTACACCAGAGTGGGTCGGCTGGGTCGGTACACCAGGGTGGGTCGGCTGGGTCGGTACACCAGGGTGGGTCGGCTGGGTCGGTACACCTGAGTGAGTCGGCTGGGTCGGTATATCTGAGTGGGTCGGCTCGGTCGGTACACCAGAGTGGGTCGGCTGGGTCGGTACACCAGAGTGGGTCGGCTGAGTCGGTACACCTGGGTGGGTCGGCTCGGTCGGTACACCAGAGTGGGTAGGCTGGGTCGGTACATCTGAGTGGGTCGGCTGGGTCGGCACACCAGGGTGGGTCGGCTGGGTCGGTACACCTGGGTGGGTCGGCTCGGTCGGTACACCAGAGTGGGTCGGCTGGGTCGGCACACCTGAGTGGGTCCGCTGGGTCGGTACACCAGGGTGGGTCGGTACATCTGGGTGGGTCGGCTGGGTCGGTACACCAGGGTGGGTCGGCACACCAGGGTGGGTGGGCTGGGTCGGTACACCTGGGTGGGTCGGCTGGGTCGGTACACCTGAGTGGGTCGGCTGGGTCGGTACACCAGGGTGGGTCGGCTGGGTCGGTACATCTGGGTGCGTCGGCTGGGTCGGTACACCAGGGTGGGTCGGCTGGGTCGGCTGGGTCGGTACACCAGAGTGGGTCGGCTGGGTCGGTACACCTGGGTGGGTCAGCTGGGTCGGAACACCTGGGTGGGTCGGCTGGGTCGGTACACCTGGGTGGGTCGGCTGGGTCGGTACATCTGAGTGGGTCGGTACACCAGGGTGGGTCGGCTGGGTAGGTACATCTGGGTGGGTCGGCTGGTTCGGTACATCTGGGTGGGTCGGTACACCAGGGTGGGTCGGCTGGGTCGGTACATCTGGGTGGGTCAGCTGGGTCGGTACACCTGGGTGGGTCGGCTGGGTCGGTACACCTGGGTGGGTCGGCTGGGTCGGTAAATCTGGGTGGGTCGGTACACCAGGGTGGGTCGGCTGGGTCGGTACATCTGGGTGGGTCGGCTGGGTCGGTACACCTGAGTGGGTCGGCTGGGTCGGCACACCAGGGTGGGTCGGCTGGGTCGGTACATCTGGGTGGGTCGGCTGGGTCGGTACACCTGAGTGGGTCGGCTGGGTCGGTACACCTGGGTGGGTCGGCTGGGTCGGCACACCAGGGTGGGTCGGCTGGGTCGGTACATCTGGGTGGGTCCGCTGGGTCGGTACACCAGGGTGGGTCGGTACATCTGGGTGGGTCGGCTGGGTCGGTACACCAGGGTGGGTCGGCACACCAGGGTGGGTCGGCTGGGTCGGTACACCAGGGTGGGTCGGCTGGGTCGGTACACCTGGGTGGGTCGGCTGGGTCGGTACACCAGGGTGGGTCGGCTGGGTCGGTACACCAGGGTGGGTCGGCTGGGTCGGTACACCTGAGTGGGTCGGCTGGGTCGGTACACCTGGGTGGATCGGCTGGGTCGGTACATCTGGGTGGGTCGGTATACCAGGGTGGGTCGGTACACCTGGGTGGGTCGGCTGGGTCGGTACATCTGGGTGGGTCGGCTGGGTCGGTACACCAGGGTGGGTCTGTACACCAGGGTGGGTCGGCTGGGTCGGTACATCTGGGTGGGTCGGCTGGGTCGGTACACCTGGGTGGGTCGGCTGGGTCGGTACACCTGGGTGGGTCGCTGTAAGGGTACACTTGAGTGGGTCGGCTGGCTCGGCATACCAGGCTGGGTCGGTACACCAGGGTGGGTCGGTACACCAGGGTGGGTCGGTACACCAGGGTGGGTCGGCTGGGTCGGTACATCTGGGTGGGTCGGCTGGGTCGGTACACCTGAGTGGGTCGGCTGGGTCGGTACACCTGGGTGGGTCAGCTGGGTCGCTGTAAGGGTACACCAGGGTGGGTCGGCTGGGTCGGTGTACCAGGGTGGGTCGGCTGGGTCGGTACATCTGGGTGGGTCGGCTGGGTCGGTACATCTGGGTGGGTCGGCTGGGTCGGTACACCTGGGTGGGTCGGCTGGGTCGGTACACCAGGGTGGGTCGGCTGGGTGGGTATACCAGGGTGGGTCGGCTGGGTCGGTACATCTGGGTGGCTCGGCTGGGTCGGTACACCTGGGTGGGTCGGCTGGGTCGGTATACCAGGGTGGGTCGGCTGGGTCGGTATACCAGGGTGGGTCGTCTGGGTCGGTACATCTGGGTGGGTCGGCTGGGTCGGTAAATCTGGGTGGGTCGGCTGGGTCGGTACACCAGGGTGGGTCGGTACACCTGGGTGGGTCGGCTGGGTCGGTACATCTGGGTGGGTCGGCTGGGTCGGTACACCTTGGTGGGTCAGCTGGGTCGCTGTAAGGGTACACCAGGGTGGGTCGGCTGGGTCAGTACATCTGGTTGGGTCGGCTGGGTCGGTACAAATGGGTGGGTCGGCTGGGTCGGTACACCAGGGTGGGTCGGTACACCTGGGTGGGTCGGCTGGGTCGGTACATCTGGGTGGGTCGGCTGGGTCGGTACACCTTGGTCGGTCAGCTGGGTCGCTGTAAGGGTACACCAGGGTGGGTCGGCTGGGTCAGTACACCTGGGTGGGTCGGCTGGATCGGTACACCTGGGTGGGTCGGCTGGGTCGGTACATCTGGGTGGGTCGGCTGGGTCGGTACACCAGGTTGGGTCGGCTGGGTCGGTACACCTGGGTGGGTCGGCTGGGTCGGTACACCTGGGTGGGTCGGCTGGGTCTGTATACCTGCGTGGGTCGGCTGGGTCGGTACACCAGAGTGGGTCGGCTGGGTCGGTACACCTGAGTGGGTCGGCTGGGTCGGTACATCTGGGTGGGTCGGCTGGGTCGGTACACCTGGGTGGGTCGGCTGGGTCGGTACACAAGAATGGGTCGGCCGGGTCGGTACACCAGGGTGGGTCGGCTGGGTCGGTACATCTGGGTGGGTCGGCTGGGTCGGTACACCTGGGTGGGTCGGCTGGGTTGGTACACCAGAGTGGGTCGGCGGGGTCGGCACACCAGGGTGGGTCGGCTGGGTCGGGACACCAGAGTAGGTCGGCTGGGTCGGTACATCTGAGTGGGTCGGCTGGGTCGGTATACCTGGATGGGTCGGCTGGGTCGGTACATCTGGGTGGGTCGGCTGGGTCGGTATACCTGGGTGGGTCGGCTGGGTCGGTACACCAGAGTGGGTCGGCTGGGTCGGCTGGGTCGGTACACCAGGGTGGGTCGGCTGGGTCGGTACATCTGGGTGGGTCGGCTGGGTCGGTACACCAGAGTGGGTCGGCTGGGTCGGTACACCAGGGTGGGTCGGCTGGGTCGGTACACCAGGGTGGGTCGGCTGGGTCGGTACACCTGAGTGAGTCGGCTGGGTCGGTACATCTGAGTGGGTCGGCTCGGTCGGTACACCAGCGTGGGTCGGCTGGGTCGGTACACCAGAGTGGGTCGGCTGGGTCGGTACACCTGGGTGGGTCGGCTCGGTCGGTACACCAGAGTGGGTCGGCTGGGTCGGTACATCTGAGTGGGTCGGCTGGGTCGGCACACCAGGGTGGGTCGGCTGGGTCGGTACACCTGGGTGGGTCGGCTCGGTCGGTACACCAGAGTGGGTCGGCTGGGTCGGTACATCTGAGTGGGTCGGCTGGGTCGGTACACCAGGGTGGGTCGGTACATCTGGGTGGGTCGGCACACCAGGGTGGGTCGGCTGGGTCGGTACACCAGGGTGGGTCGGCTGGGTCGGTACACCAGGGTGGGTCGGCTGGGTCGGTACACCTGGGTGGGTCGGCTCGGTCGGTACATCTGGGTGGGTCGGCTGGGTCGGTACACCTGGGTGGATCGGCTGGGTCGGTATACCAGAGTGGGTCGGCTGGGTCGGTACATCTGGGTGGGTCGGCTCGGTCGGTACACCTGGGTGGATCGGCTGGGTCGGCTGGGTCGGTACACCAGAGTGGGTCGGCTGGGTCGGTACACCTGAGTGGGTCAGCTGGGTCGGTACACCTGGGTGGGTCGGCTGGGTCGGTACACCTGGGTGGGTCAGCTGGGTCGGTACATCTGAGTGGGTCGGTACACCAGGGTGGGTCGGCTGGGTCGGTACATCTGGGTGGGTCGGCTGGGTCGGTACATCTGGGTGGGTCGGTACACCAGGGTGGGTCGGCTGGGTCGGTACATCTGAGTGGGTCAGCTGGGTCGGTACACCTGGGTGGGTCGGCTGGGTCGGTACACCTGGGTGGGTCGGCTGGGTCGGTACATCTGGGTGGGTCGGTACACCAGGGTGGGTCGGCTGGGTCGGTACATCTGGGTGGGTCGGCTGGGTCGGTACACCTGAGTGGGTCGGCTGGGTCGGTACACCAGAGTGGGTCGGCTGGGTCGGCACACCAGGGTGGGTCGGCTGGGTCGGTACATCTGGGTGGGTCGGCTGGTTCGGTACACCTGAGTGGGTCGGCTGGGTCGGTACACCTGGGTGGGTCGGCTGGGTCGGCACACCAGGGTGGGTCGGCTGGGTCGGTACATCTGGGTGGGTCGGCTGGGTCGGTACACCTGGGTGGGTCGGCTGGGTCGGTATACCTGGGTGGGTCAGCTGAGTCGGTACATCTGGGTGGGTCGGCTGGGTCGGTACACCTGAGTGGGTCGGCTGGGTCGGTACACCTGGGTGGGTCGGCTGGGTCGGCACACCAGGGTGGGTCGGCTGGGTCGGTACACCAGGGTGGGTCAGCTGGGTCGGTACACCAGGGTGGGTCGGCTGGGTCGGTACATCTGAGTAGGTCGGCTGGGTCGGTACATCTGGGTGGGTCGGTACACCAGGGTGTGTCGGCTGGGTCGGTGCATCTGGGTGGGTCGGCTGGGTCGGTACACCTGAGTGGGTCGGCTGGGTCGGCACAACAGGGTGGGTCGGCACACCAGGGTGGGTCGGCTGGGTCGGTACATCTGGGTGGGTCGGCTGGGTCGGCACACCAGGGTGGGTCGGCTGGGTCGGTACATCTGGGTGGGTCGGCTGGGTCGGTACACCTGGGTGGTTCGGCTGGGTCGGTACACCTGGGTGGGTCAGCTGGGTCGGTACATCTGGGTGGGTCGGCTGGGTCGGTACACCTGAGTGGGTCGGCTGGGTCGGTACACATGGGTGGGTCGGCTGGGTCGGTACACCAGGGTGGGTCGGCTGGGTCGGTACATCTGAGTGGGTCGGCTGGGTCAGTACACCAGGGTGGGTCGGCTTGGTCGGTACACCTGAATGGGTCGGCTGGGTCGGTACACCTGGGTGGGTCGGCTGGGTCGGTACACCTGGATGGGTCGGCTGGGTCGGTATACCTGCGTGGGTCGGCTGGGTCGGTACACCAGAGTGGGTCGGCTGGGTCGGTACACCAGGGTGGGTCGGCTTGGTCGGTACACCTGAATGGGTCGGCTGGGTCGGTACACCTGGGTGGGTCGGCTGGGTCGGTACACCTGGGTGGGTCGGCTGGGTCGGTATACCTGCGTGGGTCGGCTGGGTCGGTACACCAGAGTGGGTCGGCTGGGTCGGTACACCAGGGTGGGTCGGCTGGGTCGGTACATCTGGGTGGGTCGGCTGGGTCGGTACACCAGAGTGGGTCGGCTGGGTCGGTACACCAGAGTGGGTCGGCTGGGTCGGTACACCAGGGTGGGTCGGCTGGGTCGGTACACCAGAGTGGGTCGGCTGGGTCGGTACATCTGAGTGGGTCGGCTGGGTCGGTACACCTGGGTGGGTCGGCTGGGTCGGTACACCAGAGTGGGTCGGCGGGGTCGGCACACCAGGGTGGGTCGGCTGGGTCGGTACACCAGAGTGGGTCGGCTGGGTCGGTACATCTGAGTGGGTCGGCTGGGTCGGTATACCTGGGTGGGTCGGCTGGGTCGGTACATCTGGGTGGGTCGGCTGGGTCGGTATACCTGGGTGGGTCGGCTGGGTCGGTACACCAGAGTGGGTCGGCTGGGTCGGCTGGGTCGGTACACCAGGGTGGGTCGGCTGGGTCGGTACATCTGGGTGGGTCGGCTGGGTCGGTACACCAGAGTGGGTCGGCTGGGTCGGTACACCAGGGTGGGTCGGCTGGGTCGGTACACCAGGGTGGGTCGGCTGGGTCGGTACACCTGAGTGGGTCGGCTGGGTCGGTACACCTGGGTGGGTCGGCTCGGTCGGTACACCAGAGTGGGTCGGCTGGGTCGGTACATCTGAGTGGGTCGGCTGGGTCGGCACACCAGGGTGGGTCGGCTGGGTCGGTACACCTGGGTGGGTCAGCTGGGTCGCTGTAAGGGTACACCAGGGTGGGTCGGCTGGGTCGGTGTACCAGGGTGGGTCGGCTGGGTCGGTACATCTGGGTGGGTCGGCTGGGTCGGTACATCTGGGTGGGTCGGCTGGGTCGGTACACCTGGGTGGGTCGGCTGGGTCGGTACACCAGGGTGGGTCGGCTGGGTGGGTATACCAGGGTGGGTCGGCTGGGTCGGTACATCTGGGTGGCTCGGCTGGGTCGGTACACCTGGGTGGGTCGGCTGGGTCGGTACATCTGGGTGGCTCGGCTGGGTCGGTACACCTGGGTGGGTCGGCTGGGTCGGTATACCAGGGTGGGTCGGCTGGGTCGGTATACCAGGGTGGGTCGTCTGGGTCGGTACATCTGGGTGGGTCGGCTGGGTCGGTAAATCTGGGTGGGTCGGCTGGGTCGGTACACCAGGGTGGGTCGGTACACCTGGGTGGGTCGGCTGGGTCGGTACATCTGGGTGGGTCGGCTGGGTCGGTACACCTTGGTGGGTCAGCTGGGTCGCTGTAAGGGTACACCAGGGTGGGTCGGCTGGGTCAGTACATCTGGTTGGGTCGGCTGGGTCGGTACAAATGGGTGGGTCGGCTGGGTCGGTACACCAGGGTGGGTCGGTACACCTGGGTGGGTCGGCTGGGTCGGTACATCTGGGTGGGTCGGCTGGGTCGGTACACCTTGGTCGGTCAGCTGGGTCGCTGTAAGGGTACACCAGGGTGGGTCGGCTGGGTCAGTACACCTGGGTGGGTCGGCTGGATCGGTACACCTGGGTGGGTCGGCTGGGTCGGTACATCTGGGTGGGTCGGCTGGGTCGGTACACCAGGTTGGGTCGGCTGGGTCGGTACACCTGGGTGGGTCGGCTGGGTCGGTACACCTGGGTGGGTCGGCTGGGTCTGTATACCTGCGTGGGTCGGCTGGGTCGGTACACCAGAGTGGGTCGGCTGGGTCGGTACACCTGAGTGGGTCGCCTGGGTCGGTACATCTGGGTGGGTCGGCTGGGTCGGTACACCTGGGTGGGTCGGCTGGGTCGGTACACAAGAGTGGGTCGGCCGGGTCGGTACACCAGGGTGGGTCGGCTGGGTCGGTACATCTGGGTGGGTCGGCTGGGTCGGTACACCTGGGTGGGTCGGCTGGGTTGGTACACCAGAGTGGGTCGGCGGGGTCGGCACACCAGGGTGGGTCGGCTGGGTCGGGACACCAGAGTAGGTCGGCTGGGTCGGTACATCTGAGTGGGTCGGCTGGGTCGGTATACCTGGATGGGTCGGCTGGGTCGGTACATCTGGGTGGGTCGGCTGGGTCGGTATACCTGGGTGGGTCGGCTGGGTCGGTACACCAGAGTGGGTCGGCTGGGTCGGCTGGGTCGGTACACCAGGGTGGGTCGGCTGGGTCGGTACATCTGGGTGGGTCGGCTGGGTCGGTACACCAGAGTGGGTCGGCTGGGTCGGTACACCAGGGTGGGTCGGCTGGGTCGGTACACCAGGGTGGGTCGGCTGGGTCGGTACACCTGAGTGAGTCGGCTGGGTCGGTACATCTGAGTGGGTCGGCTCGGTCGGTACACCAGAGTGGGTCGGCTGGGTCGGTACACCAGAGTGGGTCGGCTGGGTCGGTACACCTGGGTGGGTCGGCTCGGTCGGTACACCAGAGTGGGTCGGCTGGGTCGGTACATCTGAGTGGGTCGGCTGGGTCGGCACACCAGGGTGGGTCGGCTGGGTCGGTACACCTGGGTGGGTCGGCTCGGTCGGTACACCAGAGTGGGTCGGCTGGGTCGGTACATCTGAGTGGGTCGGCTGGGTCGGTACACCAGGGTGGGTCGGTACATCTGGGTGGGTCGGCACACCAGGGTGGGTCGGCTGGGTCGGTACACCAGGGTGGGTCGGCTGGGTCGGTACACCAGGGTGGGTCGGCTGGGTCGGTACACCTGGGTGGGTCGGCTCGGTCGGTACATCTGGGTGGGTCGGCTGGGTCGGTACACCTGGGTGGATCGGCTGGGTCGGTATACCAGAGTGGGTCGGCTGGGTCGGTACATCTGGGTGGGTCGGCTCGGTCGGTACACCTGGGTGGATCGGCTGGGTCGGCTGGGTCGGTACACCAGAGTGGGTCGGCTGGGTCGGTACACCTGAGTGGGTCAGCTGGGTCGGTACACCTGGGTGGGTCGGCTGGGTCGGTACACCTGGGTGGGTCAGCTGGGTCGGTACATCTGAGTGGGTCGGTACACCAGGGTGGGTCGGCTGGGTCGGTACATCTGGGTGGGTCGGCTGGGTCGGTACATCTGGGTGGGTCGGTACACCAGGGTGGGTCGGCTGGGTCGGTACATCTGAGTGGGTCAGCTGGGTCGGTACACCTGGGTGGGTCGGCTGGGTCGGTACACCTGGGTGGGTCGGCTGGGTCGGTACATCTGGGTGGGTCGGTACACCAGGGTGGGTCGGCTGGGTCGGTACATCTGGGTGGGTCGGCTGGGTCGGTACACCTGAGTGGGTCGGCTGGGTCGGTACACCAGAGTGGGTCGGCTGGGTCGGCACACCAGGGTGGGTCGGCTGGGTCGGTACATCTGGGTGGGTCGGCTGGTTCAGTACACCTGAGTGGGTCGGCTGGGTCGGTACACCTGGGTGGGTCGGCTGGGTCGGCACACCAGGGTGGGTCGGCTGGGTCGGTACATCTGGGTGGGTCGGCTGGGTCGGTACACCTGGGTGGGTCGGCTGGGTCGGTACACCTGGGTGGGTCAGCTGAGTCGGTACATCTGGGTGGGTCGGCTGGGTCGGTACACCTGAGTGGGTCGGCTGGGTCGGTACACCTGGGTGGGTCGGCTGGGTCGGCACACCAGGGTGGGTCGGCTGGGTCGGTACACCAGGGTGGGTCAGCTGGGTCGGTACACCAGGGTGGGTCGGCTGGGTCGGTACATCTGAGTAGGTCGGCTGGGTCGGTACATCTGGGTGGGTCGGTACACCAGGGTGTGTCGGCTGGGTCGATGCATCTGGGTGGGTCGGCTGGGTCGGTACACCTGAGTGGGTCGGCTGGGTCGGCACAACAGGGTGGGTCGGCACACCAGGGTGGGTCGGCTGGGTCGGTACATCTGGGTGGGTCGGCTGGGTCGGCACACCAGGGTGGGTCGGCTGGGTCGGTACATCTGGGTGGGTCGGCTGGGTCGGTACACCTGGGTGGTTCGGCTGGGTCGGTACACCTGGGTGGGTCAGCTGGGTCGGTACATCTGGGTGGGTCGGCTGGGTCGGTACACCTGAGTGGGTCGGCTGGGTCGGTACACATGGGTGGGTCGGCTGGGTCGGTACACCAGGGTGGGTCGGCTGGGTCGGTACATCTGAGTGGGTCGGCTGGGTCGGTACACCAGGGTGGGTCGGCTTGGTCGGTACACCTGAATGGGTCGGCTGGGTCGGTACACCTGGGTGGGTCGGCTGGGTCGGTACACCTGGATGGGTCGGCTGGGTCGGTATACCTGCGTGGGTCGGCTGGGTCGGTACACCAGAGTGGGTCGCCTGGGTCGGTACACCAGGGTGGGTCGGCTTGGTCGGTACACCTGAATGGGTCGGCTGGGTCGGTACACCTGGGTGGGTCGGCTGGGTCGGTACACCTGGGTGGGTCGGCTGGGTCGGTATACCTGCGTGGGTCGGCTGGGTCGGTACACCAGAGTGGGTCGGCTGGGTCGGTACACCAGGGTGGGTCGGCTGGGTCGGTACATCTGGGTGGGTCGGCTGGGTCGGTACACCAGAGTGGGTCGGCTGGGTCGGTACACCAGAGTGGGTCGGCTGGGTCGGTACACCAGGGTGGGTCGGCTGGGTCGGTACACCAGAGTGGGTCGGCTGGGTCGGTACATCTGAGTGGGTCGGCTGGGTCGGTACACCTGGGTGGGTCGGCTGGGTCGGTACACCAGAGTGGGTCGGCGGGGTCGGCACACCAGGGTGGGTCGGCTGGGTCGGTACACCAGAGTGGGTCGGCTGGGTCGGTACATCTGAGTGGGTCGGCTGGGTCGGTATACCTGGGTGGGTCGGCTGGGTCGGTACATCTGGGTGGGTCGGCTGGGTCGGTATACCTGGGTGGGTCGGCTGGGTCGGTACACCAGAGTGGGTCGGCTGGGTCGGCTGGGTCGGTACACCAGGGTGGGTCGGCTGGGTCGGTACATCTGGGTGGGTCGGCTGGGTCGGTACACCAGAGTGGGTCGGCTGGGTCGGTACACCAGGGTGGGTCGGCTGGGTCGGTACACCAGGGTGGGTCGGCTGGGTCGGTACACCTGAGTGGGTCGGCTGGGTCGGTACATCTGAGTGGGTCGGCTCGGTCGGTACACCAGAGTGGGTCGGCTGGGTCGGTACACCAGAGTGGGTCGGCTGGGTCGGTACACCTGGGTGGGTCGGCTCGGTCGGTACACCAGAGTGGGTCGGCTGGGTCGGTACATCTGAGTGGGACGGCTAGGTCGGCACACCAGGGTGGGTGGACTGGGTCGGTACACCTGGGTGGGTCGGCTCGGTCGGTACACCAGAGTGGGTCGGCTGGGTCGGTACATCTGAGTGGGTCGGCTGGGTCGGTACACCAGGGTGGGTCGGTACATCTGGGTGGGTCGGCACACCAGGGTGGGTCGGCTGGGTCGGTACACCAGGGTGGGTCGGCTGGGTCGGTACACCAGGGTGGGTCGGCTGGGTCGGTACACCTGGGTGGGTCGGCTCGGTCGGTACATCTGGGTGGGTCGGCTGGGTCAGTACACCTGGGTGGATCGGCTGGGTCGGTATACCAGAGTGGGTCGGTTGGGTCGGTACATCTGGGTGGGTCGTCTCGGTCGGTACACCTGGGTGGATCGGCTGGGTCGGCTGGGTCGGTACACCAGAATGGGTCGGCTGGGTCGGTACACCTGGGTGGGTCAGCTGGGTCGGTACACCTGGGTGGGTCGGCTGGGTCGTTACACCTGGGTGGGTCGGCTGGGTCGGTACATCTGAGTGGGTCGGTACACCAGGGTGGGTCGGCTGGGTCGGTACATCTGGGTGGGTCGGCTGGGTCGGTACATCTGGGTGGGTCGGTACACCAGGGTGGGTCGGCTGGGTCGGTACATCTGGGTGGGTCAGCTGGGTCGGTACACCTGGGTGGGTCGGCTGGGTCGGTACACCTGGGTGGGTCGGCTGGGTCGGTACATCTGGGTGGGTCGGTACACCAGGGTGGGTCGGCTGGGTCGGTACATCTGGGTGGGTCGGCTGGGTCGGTACACCTGAGTGGGTCGGCTGGGTCGGCACACCAGGGTGGGTCGGCTAGGTCGGTACATCTGGGTGAGTCGGCTGGGTCGGTACACCTGAGTGGGTCGGCTGGGTCGGTACACCTGGGTGGGTCGGCTGGGTCGGTACACCAGGGTGGGTCGGCTGGGTCGGCACACCAGGGTGGGTCGGCTGGGTCGGTACATCTGGGTGGGTCGGCTGGGTCGGTACACCAGGGTGGGTCGGCTGGGTCGGTACACCTGAGTGGGTCGGCTGGGTCGGTACACCTGGGTGGGTCGGCTGGGTCGGTACACCAGGGTGGGTCGGCTGGGTCGGCACACCAGGGTGGGTCGGCTGGGTCGGTACATCTGGGTGGGTCGGCTGGGTCGGTACACCAGGGTGGGTCGGCTGGGTCGGTACATCTGGGTGGGTCGGCTGGGTCGGTACACCTGGGTGGGTCGGCTTGGTCGGTACACCTGGGTGGGTCAGCTGAGTCGGTACATCTGGGTGGGTCGGCTGGGTCGGTACACCTGAGTGGGTCGGCTGGGTCGGTACACCAGGGTAGGTCGGCTGGGTCGGTACATCTGGGTGGGTCGGCTGGGTCGGTACACCTGAGTGGGTCGGCTGGGTCGGTACACCTGGGTGGGTCGGCTGGGTCGGCACACCAGGGTGGGTCGGCTGGGTCGATACATCTGGGTGTGTCGGCTGGGTCGGTACACCTGGGTGGGTCGGCTGGGTCGGTACACCTGGGTGGGTCAGCTGAGTCGGTACATCTGGGTGGGTCGGCTGGGTCGGTACACCTGAGTGGGTCGGCTGGGTCTGTACACCTGGGTGGGTCGGCTGGGTCGGTACACCAGGGTGGGTCGGCTGGGTCGGTACATCTGAGTGGGTCGGCTGGGTCGGTACACCAGGGTGGATCGGCTGGGTCGGTACACCAGAGTAGGTCGGCTGGGTCGGTACACCAGGGTGGGTCGGCTGGGTCGGTACACCTGGGTGGGTCAGCTGGGTCGGTAAACCAGAGTGGGTCGGCTGGGTCGGTACACCTGGGTGGGTCGGCTGGGTCGGTACATCTGGGTGGGTCGGTACACCAGGGTGTGTCAGCTGGGTCGGTGCATCTGGGTGGGTCGGCTGGGTCGGTACACCTGAGTGGGTCGGCTGGGTCGGCACACCAGGGTGGGTCGGCACACCAGGGTGGGTCGGCACACCAGGGTGGGTCGGCTGGGTCGGTACATCTGGGTGGGTCTGCTGGGTCGGTACACCTGAGTGGGTCGGCTGGGTCGGTACATCTGGGTTGGTCGGCTGGGTCGGTACACCAGGGTGGGTCGGCTGGGTCGGTACATCTGGGTGGGTCGGCTGGATCGGTACACCTGGGTGGTTCGGCTGGGTCGGTACACCTGGGTGGGTCAGCTGGGTCGGTACATCTGGGTGGGTCGGCTGGGTCGGTACACCTGAGTGGGTCGGCTGGGTCGGTACACCTGGGTGGGTCGGCTGGGTCGGTACACCAGGGTGGGTCGGCTGGGTCGGTACATCTGAGTGGGTCGGCTGGGTCCGTACACCAGGGTGGGTCGGCTTAGTCGGTACACCTGAATGGGTCGGCTGGGTCGGTACACATGGGTGGGTCGGCTGGGTCGGTACACCTGGATGGGTCGGCTGGGTCGGTACACCAGGGTGGGTCGGCTTGGTCGGTACACCTGAATGGGTCGGCTGGGTCGGTACACCTGGGTGGGTCGGCTGGGTCGGTACACCTGGGTGGGTCGGCTGGGTCGGTATACCTGCGTGGGTCGGCTGGGTCGGTACACCAGAGTGGGTCGGCTGGGTCGGTACACCAGGGTGGGTCGGCTGGGTCGGTACATCTGGGTGGGTCGGCTGGGTCGGTACACCAGAGTGGGTCGGCTGGGTCGGTACACCAGAGTGGGTCGGCTGGGTCGGTACACCAGGGTGGGTCGGCTGGGTCGGTACACCAGAGTGGGTCGGCTGGGTCGGTACATCTGAGTGGGTCGGCTGGGTCGGTACACCTGGGTGGGTCGGCTGGGTCGGTACACCAGAGTGGGTCGGCGGGGTCGGCACACCAGGGTGGGTCGGCTGGGTCGGTACACCAGAGTGGGTCGGCTGGGTCGGTACATCTGAGTGGGTCGGATGGGTCGGTATACCTGGGTGGGTCGGCTGGGTCGGTACATCTGGGTGGGTCGGCTGGGTCGGTATACCTGGGTGGGTCGGCTGGGTCGGTACACCAGAGTGGGTCGGCTGGGTCGGCTGGGTCGGTACACCAGGGTGGGTCGGCTGGGTCGGTACATCTGGGTGGGTCGGCTGGGTCGGTACACCAGAGTGGGTCGGCTGGGTCGGTACACCAGGGTGGGTCGGCTGGGTCGGTACACCAGGGTGGGTCGGCTGGGTCGGTACACCTGAGTGGGTCGGCTGGGTCGGTACACCTGGGTGGGTCGGCTCGGTCGGTACACCAGAGTGGGTCGGCTGGGTCGGTACATCTGAGTGGGTCGGCTGGGTCGGCACACCAGGGTGGGTCGGCTGGGTCGGTACACCTGGGTGGGTCAGCTGGGTCGCTGTAAGGGTACACCAGGGTGGGTCGGCTGGGTCGGTGTACCAGGGTGGGTCGGCTGGGTCGGTACATCTGGGTGGGTCGGCTGGGTCGGTACATCTGGGTGGGTCGGCTGGGTCGGTACACCTGGGTGGGTCGGCTGGGTCGGTACACCAGGGTGGGTCGGCTGGGTGGGTATACCAGGGTGGGTCGGCTGGGTCGGTACATCTGGGTGGCTCGGCTGGGTCGGTACACCTGGGTGGGTCGGCTGGGTCGGTATACCAGGGTGGGTCGGCTGGGTCGGTATACCAGGGTGGGTCGTCTGGGTCGGTACATCTGGGTGGGTCGGCTGGGTCGGTAAATCTGGGTGGGTCGGCTGGGTCGGTACACCAGGGTGGGTCGGTACACCTGGGTGGGTCGGCTGGGTCGGTACATCTGGGTGGGTCGGCTGGGTCGGTACACCTTGGTGGGTCAGCTGGGTCGCTGTAAGGGTACACCAGGGTGGGTCGGCTGGGTCAGTACATCTGGTTGGGTCGGCTGGGTCGGTACAAATGGGTGGGTCGGCTGGGTCGGTACACCAGGGTGGGTCGGTACACCTGGGTGGGTCGGCTGGGTCGGTACATCTGGGTGGGTCGGCTGGGTCGGTACACCTTGGTCGGTCAGCTGGGTCGCTGTAAGGGTACACCAGGGTGGGTCGGCTGGGTCAGTACACCTGGGTGGGTCGGCTGGATCGGTACACCTGGGTGGGTCGGCTGGGTCGGTACATCTGGGTGGGTCGGCTGGGTCGGTACACCAGGTTGGGTCGGCTGGGTCGGTACACCTGGGTGGGTCGGCTGGGTCGGTACACCTGGGTGGGTCGGCTGGGTCTGTATACCTGCGTGGGTCGGCTGGGTCGGTACACCAGAGTGGGTCGGCTGGGTCGGTACACCTGAGTGGGTCGCCTGGGTCGGTACATCTGGGTGGGTCGGCTGGGTCGGTATACCTGGGTGGGTCGGCTGGGTCGGTACACCAGAGTGGGTCGGCTGGGTCGGCTGGGTCGGTACACCAGGGTGGGTCGGCTGGGTCGGTACATCTGGGTGGGTCGGCTGGGTCGGTACACCAGAGTGGGTCGGCTGGGTCGGTACACCAGGGTGGGTCGGCTGGGTCGGTACACCAGGGTGGGTCGGCTGGGTCGGTACACCTGAGTGAGTCGGCTGGGTCGGTACATCTGAGTGGGTCGGCTCGGTCGGTACACCAGAGTGGGTCGGCTGGGTCGGTACACCAGAGTGGGTCGGCTGGGTCGGTACACCTGGGTGGGTCGGCTCGGTCGGTACACCAGAGTGGGTCGGCTGGGTCGGTACATCTGAGTGGGTCGGCTGGGTCGGCACACCAGGGTGGGTCGGCTGGGTCGGTACACCTGGGTGGGTCGGCTCGGTCGGTACACCAGAGTGGGTCGGCTGGGTCGGTACATCTGAGTGGGTCGGCTGGGTCGGTACACCAGGGTGGGTCGGTACATCTGGGTGGGTCGGCACACCAGGGTGGGTCGGCTGGGTCGGTACACCAGGGTGGGTCGGCTGGGTCGGTACACCAGGGTGGGTCGGCTGGGTCGGTACACCTGGGTGGGTCAGCTCGGTCGGTACATCTGGGTGGGTCGGCTGGGTCGGTACACCTGGGTGGATCGGCTGGGTCGGTATACCAGAGTGGGTCGGCTGGGTCGGTACATCTGGGTGGGTCGGCTCGGTCGGTACACCTGGGTGGATCGGCTGGGTCGGCTGGGTCGGTACACCAGAGTGGGTCGGCTGGGTCGGTACACCTGAGTGGGTCAGCTGGGTCGGTACACCTGGGTGGGTCGGCTGGGTCGGTACACCTGGGTGGGTCAGCTGGGTCGGTACATCTGAGTGGGTCGGTACACCAGGGTGGGTCGGCTGGGTCGGTACATCTGGGTGGGTCGGCTGGGTCGGTACATTTGGGTGGGTCGGTACACCAGGGTGGGTCGGCTGGGTCGGTACATCTGAGTGGGTCAGCTGGGTCGGTACACCTGGGTGGGTCGGCTGGGTCGGTACACCTGGGTGGGTCGGCTGGGTCGGTACATCTGGGTGGGTCGGTACACCAGGGTGGGTCGGCTGGGTCGGTACATCTGGGTGGGTCGGCTGGGTCGGTACACCTGAGTGGGTCGGCTGGGTCGGTACACCAGAGTGGGTCGGCTGGGTCGGCACACCAGGGTGGGTCGGCTGGGTCGGTACATCTGGGTGGGTCGGCTGGTTCGGTACACCTGAGTGGGTCGGCTGGGTCGGTACACCTGGGTGGGTCGGCTGGGTCGGCACACCAGGGTGGGTCGGCTGGGTCGGTACATCTGGGTGGGTCGGCTGGGTCGGTACACCTGGGTGGGTCGGCTGGGTCGGTACACCTGGGTGGGTCAGCTGAGTCGGTACATCTGGGTGGGTCGGCTGGGTCGGTACACCTGAGTGGGTCGGCTGGGTCGGTACACCTGGGTGGGTCGGCTGGGTCGGCACACCAGGGTGGGTCGGCTGGGTCGGTACACCAGGGTGGGTCAGCTGGGTCGGTACACCAGGGTGGGTCGGCTGGGTCGGTACATCTGAGTAGGTCGGCTGGGTCGGTACATCTGGGTGGGTCGGTACACCAGGGTGTGTCGGCTGGGTCGGTGCATCTGGGTGGGTCGGCTGGGTCGGTACACCTGAGTGGGTCGGCTGGGTCGGCACAACAGGGTGGGTCGGCACACCAGGGTGGGTCGGCTGGGTCGGTACATCTGGGTGGGTCGGCTGGGTCGGCACACCAGGGTGGGTCGGCTGGGTCGGTACATCTGGGTGGGTCGGCTGGGTCGGTACACCTGGGTGGTTCGGCTGGGTCGGTACACCTGGGTGGGTCAGCTGGGTCGGTACATCTGGGTGGGTCGGCTGGGTCGGTACACCTGAGTGGGTCGGCTGGGTCGGTACACATGGGTGGGTCGGCTGGGTCGGTACACCAGGGTGGGTCGGCTGGGTCGGTACATCTGAGTGGGTCGGCTGGGTCGGTACACCAGGGTGGGTCGGCTTGGTCGGTACACCTGAATGGGTCGGCTGGGTCGGTACACCTGGGTGGGTCGGCTGGGTCGGTACACCTGGATGGGTCGGCTGGGTCGGTATACCTGCGTGGGTCGGCTGGGTCGGTACACCAGAGTGGGTCGCCTGGGTCGGTACACCAGGGTGGGTCGGCTTGGTCGGTACACCTGAATGGGTCGGCTGGGTCGGTACACCTGGGTGGGTCGGCTTGGTCGGTACACCTGGGTGGGTCGGCTGGGTCGGTATACCTGCGTGGGTCGGCTGGGTCGGTACACCAGAGTGGGTCGGCTGGGTCGGTACACCAGGGTGGGTCGGCTGGGTCGGTACATCTGGGTGGGTCGGCTGGGTCGGTACACCAGAGTGGGTCGGCTGGGTCGGTACACCAGAGTGGGTCGGCTGGGTCGGTACACCAGGGTGGGTCGGCTGGGTCGGTACACCAGAGTGGGTCGGCTGGGTCGGTACATCTGAGTGGGTCGGCTGGGTCGGTACACCTGGGTGGGTCGGCTGGGTCGGTACACCAGAGTGGGTCGGCGGGGTCGGCACACCAGGGTGGGTCGGCTGGGTCGGTACACCAGAGTGGGTCGGCTGGGTCGGTACATCTGAGTGGGTCGGCTGGGTCGGTATACCTGAGTGGGTCGGCTGGGTCGGTACATCTGGGTGGGTCGGCTGGGTCGGTATACCTGGGTGGGTCGGCTGGGTCGGTACACCAGAGTGGGTCGGCTGGGTCGGCTGGGTCGGTACACCAGGGTGGGTCGGCTGGGTCGGTACATCTGGGTGGGTCGGCTGGGTCGGTACACCAGAGTGGGTCGGCTGGGTCGGTACACCAGGGTGGGTCGGCTGGGTCGGTACACCAGGGTGGGTCGGCTGGGTCGGTACACCTGAGTGGGTCGGCTGGGTCGGTACATCTGAGTGGGTCGGCTCGGTCGGTACACCAGAGTGGGTCGGCTGGGTCGGTACACCAGAGTGGGTCGGCTGGGTCGGTACACCTGGGTGGGTCGGCTCGGTCGGTACACCAGAGTGGGTCGGCTGGGTCGGTACATCTGAGTGGGACGGCTAGGTCGGCACACCAGGGTGGGTGGACTGGGTCGGTACACCTGGGTGGGTCGGCTCGGTCGGTACACCAGAGTGGGTCGGCTGGGTCGGTACATCTGAGTGGGTCGGCTGGGTCGGTACACCAGGGTGGGTCGGTACATCTGGGTGGGTCGGCACACCAGGGTGGGTCGGCTGGGTCGGTACACCAGGGTGGGTCGGCTGGGTCGGTACACCAGGGTGGGTCGGCTGGGTCGGTACACCTGGGTGGGTCGGCTCGGTCGGTACATCTGGGTGGGTCGGCTGGGTCAGTACACCTGGGTGGATCGGCTGGGTCGGTATACCAGAGTGGGTCGGTTGGGTCGGTACATCTGGGTGGGTCGTCTCGGTCGGTACACCTGGGTGGATCGGCTGGGTCGGCTGGGTCGGTACACCAGAATGGGTCGGCTGGGTCGGTACACCTGGGTGGGTCAGCTGGGTCGGTACACCTGGGTGGGTCGGCTGGGTCGTTACACCTGGGTGGGTCGGCTGGGTCGGTACATCTGAGTGGGTCGGTACACCAGGGTGGGTCGGCTGGGTCGGTACATCTGGGTGGGTCGGCTGGGTCGGTACATCTGGGTGGGTCGGTACACCAGGGTGGGTCGGCTGGGTCGGTACATCTGGGTGGGTCAGCTGGGTCGGTACACCTGGGTGGGTCGGCTGGGTCGGTACACCTGGGTGGGTCGGCTGGGTCGGTACATCTGGGTGGGTCGGTACACCAGGGTGGGTCGGCTGGGTCGGTACATCTGGGTGGGTCGGCTGGGTCGGTACACCTGAGTGGGTCGGCTGGGTCGGCACACCAGGGTGGGTCGGCTAGGTCGGTACATCTGGGTGAGTCGGCTGGGTCGGTACACCTGAGTGGGTCGGCTGGGTCGGTACACCTGGGTGGGTCGGCTGGGTCGGTACATCTGGGTGGGTCGGCTGGGTCGGTACATCTGGGTGGGTCGGCTGGGTCGGTACACCAGGGTGGGTCGGCTGGGTCGGTACATCTGGGTGGGTCGGCTGGGTTGGTACACCTGGGTGGGTCGGCTGGGTCGGTACACCTGGGTGGGTCAGCGGAGTCGGTACATCTGGGTGGGTCGGCTGGGTCGGTACACCTGAGTGGGTCGGCTGGGTCGGTACACCAGGGTAGGTCGGCTGGGTCGGTACATCTGGGTGGGTCGGCTGGGTCGGTACACCTGAGTGGGTCGGCTGGGTCGGTACACCTGGGTGGGTCGGCTGGGTCGGCACACCAGGGTGGGTCGGCTGGGTCGATACATCTGGGTGTGTCGGCTGGGTCGGTACACCTGGGTGGGTCGGCTGGGTCGGTACACCTGGGTGGGTCAGCTGAGTCGGTACATCTGGGTGGGTCGGCTGGGTCGGTACACCTGAGTGGGTCGGCTGGGTCTGTACACCTGGGTGGGTCGGCTGGGTCGGTACACCAGGGTGGGTCGGCTGGGTCGGTACATCTGAGTGGGTCGGCTGGGTCGGTACACCAGGGTGGATCGGCTGGGTCGGTACACCAGAGTAGGTCGGCTGGGTCGGTACACCAGGGTGGGTCGGCTGGGTCGGTACACCTGGGTGGGTCAGCTGGGTCGGTAAACCAGAGTGGGTCGGCTGGGTCGGTACACCTGGGTGGGTCGGCTGGGTCGGTACGTCTGGGTGGGTCGGTACACCAGGGTGTGTCAGCTGGGTCGGTGCATCTGGGTGGGTCGGCTGGGTCGGTACACCTGAGTGGGTCGGCTGGGTCGGCACACCAGGGTGGGTCGGCACACCAGGGTGGGTCGGCACACCAGGGTGGGTCGGCTGGGTCGGTACATCTGGGTGGGTCAGCTGGGTCGGTACACCTGAGTGGGTCGGCTGGGTCGGTACATCTGGGTTGGTCGGCTGGGTCGGTACACCAGGGTGGGTCGGCTGGGTCGGTACATCTGGGTGGGTCGGCTGGGTCGGTACACCTGGGTGGTTCGGCTGGGTCGGTACACCTGGGTGGGTCAGCTGGGTCGGTACATCTGGGTGGGTCGGCTGGGTCGGTACACCTGAGTGGGTCGGCTGGGTCGGTACACCTGGGTGGGTCGGCTGGGTCGGTACACCAGGGTGGGTCGGCTGGGTCGGTACATCTGAGTGGGTCGGCTGGGTCCGTACACCAGGGTGGGTCGGCTTAGTCGGTACACCTGAATGGGTCGGCTGGGTCGGTACACATGGGTGGGTCGGCTGGGTCGGTACACCTGGATGGGTCGGCTGGGTCGGTATACCTGCGTGGGTCGGCTGGGTCGGTACACCAGAGTGGGGCGGCTGGGTCGGTACAAGAGGGTGGGTCGGCTTGGTCGGTACACCTGAATGGGTCGGCTGGGTCGGTACACCTGGGTGGGTCGGCTGGGTCGGTACACCTGGGTGGGTCGGCTGGGTCGGTATACCTGCGTGGGTCGGCTGGGTCGGTACACCAGAGTGGGTCGGCTGGGTCAGTACACCAGAGTGGGTCGGCTGGGTCGGTACACCAGGGTGGGTCGGCTGGGTCGGTACATCTGGGTGGGTCGGCTGGGTCGGTACACCAGAGTGGGTCGGCTGGGTCGGTACACCAGGGTGGGTCGGCTGGGTTGGTACACCAGAGTATGTCGGCTGGGTCGGTACATCTGAGTGGGTCGGCTGGGTCGGTACACCTGGGTGGGTCGGCTGGGTCGGTACACCTGGGTAGGTCGGCTGGGTCGGTACACCAGAGTGGGTCGGCGGGGTCGGCACACCAGGGTGGGTCGGCTGGGTCGGTACACCAGAGTGGGTCGGCTGGTCGGTACATCTGAGTGGGTCGGCTGGGTCGGTATACCTGGGTGGGTCGGCTGGGTCGGTACATCTGGGTGGGTCGGCACACCAGGGTGGGTTGGCTGGGTCGGTACACCAGGGTGGGTCGGCTAGGTCGGTACACCAGGGTGGGTCGGCTGGGTCGTTACACCAGAGTGGGTCGGCTGGGTCGGTACACCTGGGTGGGTCGGATGGGTCGGTACACCAGGGTGGGTCGGCTGGGTCGGTACACCTGGGTGTGTCGGCTGGGTCGGTACACCTGGGTGGGTCGGCTGGGTCGGTATACCTAGGTGGGTCGGCTGGGTCGGTACACCAGAGTGGGTCGGCTGGGTCGGCTGGGTCGGTACACCAGGGTGGGTCGGCTGGGTCGGTATACCTGGGTGGGTCGGCTCGGTCGGTACACCTGGGTGGGTCGGCTGGGTCGGTACACCAGGGTGGGTCGGCTGGGTCGGTACACCTGGGTGGGTCGGCTGGGTCGGTACACCAGGGTGGGTCGGCTGGGTCGGTACACCTGGGTGGGTCGGCTGGGTCGGTACACCTGGGTGGGTCGGCTGGGTCGGTATACCTGGGTGGGTCGGCTGGGTCGGTATACCTCTGTGGGTCGGCTGGGTCAGTACACCAGAGTGGGTCGGCTGGGTCGGTACATCTGAGTGGGTCGGCTGGGTCGGTACACCAGGGTGGGTCGGTACATCTGGGTGGGTCGGCACACCAGGGTGGGTCGGCTGGGTCGGTACACCAGGGTGGGTCGGCTGGGTCGGTACACCTGGGTGGGTCGGCTGGGTCGGTACACCAGTGTGGGTCGGCTGGGTCGGTACACCAGAGTGGGTCGGCTGGGTCGGTACACCTGGGTGGGTCGGCTGGGTCGGTACACCAGGGTGGGTCGGCTGGGTCGGTACACCTGGGTGGGTCGGCTGGGTCGGTACACCTGGGTGGGTCGGCTGGGTCGGTATACCTGGGTGGGTCGGCTGGGTCGGTACACCAGAGTGGGTCGGCTGGGTCGGTACACCTGGGTGGGTCGGCTGGGTCGGTACACCAGAGTGGGTCGGCTGGGTCGGTACACCAGGGTGGGTCGGCTGGGTCGGTTCACCTGAATGGGTCGGCTGGGTCGGTACATCTGGGTGGGTCGGCTGGGTCGGTACACCAGGGTGGGTCGGCTGGGTCAGTACACCTGGGTGGGTCGGCTCGGTCGGTACACCAGGGTGGGTCGGCTGGGTCGGTACACCTGGGTGGGTCGGCTGGGTCGGTACATCTGAGTGGGTCGGCTGGGTCGGTATACCTGGGTGGGTCGGCTGGGTCGGTACACCAGAGTGGGTCGGCTGGGTCGGTACACCTGGGTGGGTCGGCTGGGTCGGTACATCTGGGTGGGTCGGTACACCAGGGTGGGTCGGCTGGGTCGGTATATCGGGGTGGGTCGGCTGGGTCGGTACACCTGAGTTGGTCGGCTGGGTCGGCACACCAGGGTGGGTCGGCTGGGTCGGTACATCTGGGTGGGTCGGCTGGGTCGGTACACCTGAGTGGGTCGGCTGGGTCGGTACATCTGGGTGGGTCGGCTGGGTCGGTACACCAGGGTGGGTCGGCTGGGTCGGTACATCTGGGTGGGTCAGCTGGGTCGGTACACCTGGATGGGTCGGCTGGGTCGGTACACCTGGGTGGGTCAGCTGAGTCGGTACATCTGGGTGGGTCGGCTGGGTCGGTACACCTGAGTGGGTCGGCTGGGTCGGTACACCTGGGTGGGTCGGCTGGGTCGGTACACCAGGGTGGGTCGGCGGGGTCGGTACACCAGGGTGGGTCAGTACACCTGGGTGGGCAGCTGGGTCGGTACATCTGGGTGGGTCGGCTGGGTCGGTACACCTGAATGGGTGGGCTGGGTCGGTACACCTGGTGGGTCGGCTGGGTCGGTACACCTGAATGGGTCGGCTGGGTCGGTACATCTGGGTGGGTCGGCTGGGTCGGCACACCAGGGTGGGTCGGCACACCAGGGTGGGTCGGCTGGGTCGGTACATCTGAGTGGGTCGGCTGGGTCGGTACACCAGGGTGGGTCGGCTGGGTCGGTACATCTGGGTGGGTCGGCTGGGTCGGTACACCAGGGTGGGTCGGCTGGGTCGGTACATCTGAGTGGGTCGGCTGGGTCGGTACACCAGGGTGGGTCGGCTGGGTCGGTACACCAGAGTGGGTCGGCTGGGTCGGTACACCAGGGTGGGTCGGCTGGGTCGGTACACCTGGGTGGGTCAGCTGGGTCGGTACACCAGAGTGGGTCGGCTGGGTCGGTACACCTGGGTGGGTCGGCTGGGTCGGTACATCTGGGTGGGTCGGTACACCAGGGTGTGTCGGCTGGGTCGGTACATCTGGGTGGGTCGGCTGGGTCGGTACACCTGAGTGGGTCGGCTGGGTCGGCACACCAGGGTGGGTCGGCTGGGTCGGTACATCTGGGTGGGTCGGCTGGGTCGGTACACCTGAGTGGGTCGGCTGGGTCGGTACATCTGGGTGGGTCGGCTGGGTCGGTACACCAGGGTGGGTCGGCTGGGTCGGTACATCTGGGTGGGTCGGCTGTGTCGGTACACCTGGGTGGGTCGTCTGGGTCAGTACACCTGGGTGGGTCAGCTGGGTCGGTACATCTGGGTGGGTCGGCTGGGTCGGTACACCTGAGTGGGTCGGCTGGGTCGGTACACCTGGGTGGGTCGGCTGGGTCGGTACACCAGGGTGGGTCGGCTGGGTCGGTACATCTGAGTGGGTCGGCTGGGTCGGTACACCAGGGTGGGTCGGCTTGGTCGGTACACCTGAATGGGTCGGCTGGGTCGGTACACCTGGGTGGGTCGGCTGGGTCGGTACACCTGAATGGGTCGGCTGGGTCGGTACATCTGGGTGGGTCGGCTGGGTCGGCACACCAGGGTGGGTCGGCTGGGTCGGTACATCTGAGTGGGTCGGCTTGGTCGGTACACCATGGTGGGTCGGCTGGGTCGGTACATCTGGGTGGGTCGGCTGGGTCGGTACACCAGGGTGGGTCGGCTGGGTCGGTACATCTGAGTGGGTCGGCTGGGTCGGTACACCAGGGTGGGTCGGCTGGGTCGGTACACCAGAGTGGGTCGGCTGGGTCGGTACACCAGGGTGGGTCGGCTGGGTCGGTACACCTGAGTGGGTCGGCTGGGTCGGTACACCAGGGTGGGTCGGCTGGATCGGTACATCTGAGTGGGTCGGCTGGGTCGGTACACCTGAATGGGTCGGCTGGGTCGGTACATCTGGGTGGGTCGGCTGGGTCGGCACACCAGGGTGGGTCGGCTGGGTCGGTACACCTGGGTGGGTCGGCTGGGTCGGTACACCTGAATGGGTCGGCTGGGTCGGTACATCTGGGTGGGTCGGCTGGGTCGGCACACCAGGGTGGGTCGGCTGGGTCGGTACACCAGAGTGGGTCGGCTGGGTCGGTACACCAGGGTGGGTCGGCTGGGTCGGTACACCAGAGTGGGTCGGCTGGGTCGGTACATCTGAGTGGGTCGGCTGGGTCGGTACACCCGGGTGGGTCGGCTGGGTCGGTCCACCTGGGTGGGTCGGCTGGGTCGGTACACCAGAGTGGGTCGGCGGGGTCGGCACACCAGGGTGGGTCGGCTGGGTCGGTACACCAGAGTGGGTCGGCTGGGTCGGTACATCTGAGTGGGTCGGCTGGGTCGGTATACCTGGGTGGGTCGGCTGGGTCGGTACATCTGGGTGGGTCGGCACACCAGGGTGGGTTGGCTGGGTCGGTACACCAGGGTGGGTCGGCTGGGTCGGTACACCAGGGTGGGTCGGCTGGGTCGGTACACCAGAGTGGGTCGGCTGGGTCGGTACACCTGGGTGGGTCGGCTGGGTCCGTACACCAGGGTGGGTCGGCTGGGTCGGTAAACCTGGGTGTGTCGGCTGGGTCGGTACACCTGGGTGGGTCGGCTGGGTCGGTATACCTAGGTGGGTCGGCTGGGTCGGTACACCAGAGTGGGTCGGCTGGGTCGGCTGGGTCGGTACACCAGGGTGGGTCGGCTGGGTCGGTATACCTGGGTTGGTTCGGCTCGGTCGGTACACCTGGGTGGGTCGGCTGGGTCGGTACACCAGGGTGGGTCGGCTGGGTCGGTACACCTGGGTGGGTCGGCTGGGTCGGTACACGAGGGTGGATCGGCTGGGTCGGTACACCTGGGTGGGTCGGCTGGGTCGGTACACCTGGGTGGGTCGGCTGGGTCGGTATACCTGGGTGGGTCGGCTGGGTCGGTATACCTGGGTGGGTCGGCTGGGTCAGTACACCAGAGTGGGTCGGCTGGGTCGGTACATCTGAGTGGGTCGGCTGGGTCGGTACACCAGGGTGGGTCGGTACATCTGGGTGGGTCGGCACACCAGGGTGGGTCGGCTGGGTCGGTACACCAGGGTGGGTCGGCTGGGTCGGTACACCTGGGTGGGTCGGCTGGGTCGGTACACCAGTGTGGGTCGGCTGGGTCGGTACACCAGAGTGGGTCGGCTGGGTCGGTACACCTGGGTGGGTCGGCTGGGTCGGTACACCAGGGTGGGTCGGCAGGGTCGGTACACCTGGGTGGGTCGGCTGGGTCGGTACACCTGGGTGGGTCGGCTGGGTCGGTATACCTGGGTGGGTCGGCTGGGTCGGTACACCAGAGTGGGTCGGCTGGGTCGGTACACCTGGGTGGGTCGGCTGGGTCGGTACACCAGAGTGGGTCGGCTGGGTCGGTACACCAGGGTGGGTCGGCTGGGTCGGTTCACCTGAATGGGTCGGCTGGGTCGGTACATATGGGTGGGTCGGCTGGGTCGGTACACCAGGGTGGGTCGGCTGGGTCGGTACACCTGGGTGGGTCGGCTCGGTCGGTACACCAGGGTGGGTCGGCTGGGTCGGTACACCTGGGTGGGTCAGCTGGGTCGGTACATCTGAGTGGGTCGGCTGGGTCGGTATACCTGGGTGGGTCGGCTGGGTCGGTACACCAGAGTGGGTCGGCTGGGTCGGTACACCTGGGCGGGTCGGCTGGGTCGGTACATCTGGGTGGGTCGGTACACCAGGGTGGGTCGGCTGGGTCGGTACATCGGGGTGGGTCGGCTGGGTCGGTACACCTGAGTTGGTCGGCTGGGTCGGCACACCAGGGTGGGTCGGCTGGGTCGGTACACCTGAGTGGGTCGGCTGGGTCGGTACACCTGAGTGGGTCGGCTGGGTCGGTACACCTGAGTGGGTCGGCTGGGTCGGTACACCTGAGTGGGTCGGCTGGGTCGGTACACCTGGGTGGGTCGTCTGCAGGCTGGTGCTCGATTACCCCGTTACCTGGTGAGCAGCAGACTTGCGTAGGCCCACCTCAGGCCACCCTCAGACCTCAGTGTATCCGCCACCAGACCAGACCAGACCAGACCAGACCAGACCAGACCAGACCAGACCAGACCAGACCAGACCAGACCAGACCAGACCAGACCAGACCAGACAGGCCTCCGTCGGTCGGTACATCTGGGTGGGTCGGCTGGGTCATTACACCTGGGTGGATCGGCTGGGTCGGTATACCAGAGTGGGTCGGTTGGGTCGGTACATCTGGGTGGGTCGGCTCGGTCGGTACACCTGGGTGGATCGGCTGGGTCGGCTGGGTCGGTACACCAGAGTGGGTCGACTGGGTCGGTACACCTGGGTGGGTCAGCTGGGTCGGTACACCTGGGTGGGTCGGCTGGGTCGGTACACCTGGGTGGGTCGGCTGGGTCGGTACATCTGAGTGGGTCGGTACACCAGGGTGGGTCGGCTGGGTCTATACATCTGGGTGGGTCGGCTGGGTCGGTACATCTGGGTGGGTCGGTACACCAGGGTGGGTCGGCTGGGTTGGTACATCTGGGTGGGTCAGCTGGGTCGGTACACCTGGGTGGGTCGGCTGGGTCGGTACACCTGGGTGGGTCGGCTGGGTCGGTACATCTGGGTGGGTCGGTACACCAGGGTCGGTCGGCTGGGTCGGTACATCTGGGTGGGTCGGCTGGGTCGGTACACCTGAGTGGGTCGGCTGGGTCGGCACACCAGGGTGGGTCGGCTGGGTCGGTACACCAGGGTGGGTCGGCTGGGTCGGTACATCTGGGTGGGTCGGCTGGGTCGGTACACCTGGGTGGGTCGGCTGGGTCGGTACACCTGGGTGGGTCAGCTGAGTCGGTACATCTGGGTGGGTCGGCTGGGTCGGTACACCCGAGTGGGTCGGCTGGGTCGGTACATCTGGGTGGGTCGGCTGGGTCGGTATACCTGGGTGGGTCGGCTGGGTCGGTACATCTGGGTGGGTCGGCTGGGTCGGTATACCTGGGTGGGTCGGCTGGGTCGGTACACCAGAGTGGGTCGGCTGGGTCGGCTGGGTCGGTACACCAGGGTGGGTCGGCTGGGTCGGTACATCTGGGTGGGTCGGCTGGGTCGGTACACCAGAGTGGGTCGGCTGGGTCGGTACACCAGGGTGGGTCGGCTGGGTCGGTACACCAGGGTGGGTCGGCTGGGTCGGTACACCTGAGTGGGTCGGCTGGGTCGGTACATCTGAGTGGGTCGGCTCGGTCGGTACACCAGAGTGGGTCGGCTGGGTCGGTACACCAGAGTGGGTCGGCTGGGTCGGTACACCTGGGTGGGTCGGCTCGGTCGGTACACCAGAGTGGGTCGGCTGGGTCGGTACATCTGAGTGGGACGGCTAGGTCGGCACACCAGGGTGGGTGGACTGGGTCGGTACACCTGGGTGGGTCGGCTCGGTCGGTACACCAGAGTGGGTCGGCTGGGTCGGTACATCTGAGTGGGTCGGCTGGGTCGGTACACCAGGGTGGGTCGGTACATCTGGGTGGGTCGGCACACCAGGGTGGGTCGGCTGGGTCGGTACACCAGGGTGGGTCGGCTGGGTCGGTACACCAGGGTGGGTCGGCTGGGTCGGTACACCTGGGTGGGTCGGCTCGGTCGGTACATCTGGGTGGGTCGGCTGGGTCAGTACACCTGGGTGGATCGGCTGGGTCGGTATACCAGAGTGGGTCGGTTGGGTCGGTACATCTGGGTGGGTCGTCTCGGTCGGTACACCTGGGTGGATCGGCTGGGTCGGCTGGGTCGGTACACCAGAATGGGTCGGCTGGGTCGGTACACCTGGGTGGGTCAGCTGGGTCGGTACACCTGGGTGGGTCGGCTGGGTCGTTACACCTGGGTGGGTCGGCTGGGTCGGTACATCTGAGTGGGTCGGTACACCAGGGTGGGTCGGCTGGGTCGGTACATCTGGGTGGGTCGGCTGGGTCGGTACATCTGGGTGGGTCGGTACACCAGGGTGGGTCGGCTGGGTCGGTACATCTGGGTGGGTCAGCTGGGTCGGTACACCTGGGTGGGTCGGCTGGGTCGGTACACCTGGGTGGGTCGGCTGAGTCGGTACATCTGGGTGGGTCGGTACACCAGGGTGGGTCGGCTGGGTCGGTACATCTGGGTGGGTCGGCTGGGTCGGTACACCTGAGTGGGTCGGCTGGGTCGGCACACCAGGGTGGGTCGGCTAGGTCGGTACATCTGGGTGGGTCGGCTGGGTCGGTACACCTGAGTGGGTCGGCTGGGTCGGTACACCTGGGTGGGTCGGCTGGGTCGGTACACCAGGGTGGGTCGGCTGGGTCGGCACACCAGGGTGGGTCGGCTGGGTCGGTACATCTGGGTGGGTCGGCTGGGTCGGTACACCAGGGTGGGTCGGCTGGGTCGGTACACCTGAGTGGGTCGGCTGGGTCGGTACACCTGGGTGGGTCGGCTGGGTCGGTACACCAGGGTGGGTCGGCTGGGTCGGCACACCAGGGTGGGTCGGCTGGGTCGGTACATCTGGGTGGGTCGGCTGGGTCGGTACACCAGGGTGGGTCGGCTGGGTCGGTACATCTGGGTGGGTCGGCTGGGTCGGTACACCTGGGTGGGTCGGCTGGGTCGGTACACCTGGGTGGGTCAGCTGAGTCGGTACATCTGGGTGGGTCGGCTGGGTCGGTACACCTGAGTGGGTCGGCTGGGTCGGTACACCAGGGTAGGTCGGCTGGGTCGGTACATCTGGGTGGGTCGGCTGGGTCGGTACACCTGAGTGGGTCGGCTGGGTCGGTACACCTGGGTGGGTCGGCTGGGTCGGCACACCAGGGTGGGTCGGCTGGGTCGATACATCTGGGTGTGTCGGCTGGGTCGGTACACCTGGGTGGGTCGGCTGGGTCGGTACACCTGGGTGGGTCAGCTGAGTCGGTACATCTGGGTGGGTCGGCTGGGTCGGTACACCTGAGTGGGTCGGCTGGGTCTGTACACCTGGGTGGGTCGGCTGGGTCGGTACACCAGGGTGGGTCGGCTGGGTCGGTACATCTGAGTGGGTCGGCTGGGTCGGTACACCAGGGTGGATCGGCTGGGTCGGTACACCAGAGTAGGTCGGCTGGGTCGGTACACCAGGGTGGGTCGGCTGGGTCGGTACACCTGGGTGGGTCAGCTGGGTCGGTAAACCAGAGTGGGTCGGCTGGGTCGGTACACCTGGGTGGGTCGGCTGGGTCGGTACATCTGGGTGGGTCGGTACACCAGGGTGTGTCAGCTGGGTCGGTGCATCTGGGTGGGTCGGCTGGGTCGGTACACCTGAGTGGGGCGGCTGGGTCGGCACACCAGGGTGGGTCGGCACACCAGGGTGGGTCGGCACACCAGGGTGGGTCGGCTGGGTCGGTACATCTGGGTGGGTCAGCTGGGTCGGTACACCTGAGTGGGTCGGCTGGGTCGGTACATCTGGGTTGGTCGGCTGGGTCGGTACACCAGGGTGGGTCGGCTGGGTCGGTACATCTGGGTGGGTCGGCTGGGTCGGTACACCTGGGTGGTTCGGCTGGGTCGGTACACCTGGGTGGGTCAGCTGGGTCGGTACATCTGGGTGGGTCGGCTGGGTCGGTACACCTGAGTGGGTCGGCTGGGTCGGTACACCTGGGTGGGTCGGCTGGGTCGGTACACCAGGGTGGGTCGGCTGGGTCGGTACATCTGAGTGGGTCGGCTGGGTCCGTACACCAGGGTGGGTCGGCTTAGTCGGTACACCTGAATGGGTCGGCTGGGTCGGTACACCTGGGTGGGTCGGCTGGGTCGGTACACCTGGATGGGTCGGCTGGGTCGGTATACCTGCGTGGGTCGGCTGGGTCGGTACACCAGAGTGGGGCGGCTGGGTCGGTACACGAGGGTGGGTCGGCTTGGTCGGTACACCTGAATGGGTCGGCTGGGTCGGTACACCTGGGTGGGTCGGCTGGGTCGGTACACCTGGGTGGGTCGGCTGGGTCGGTATACCTGCGTGGGTCGGCTGGGTCGGTACACCAGAGTGGGTCGGCTGGGTCAGTACACCAGAGTGGGTCGGCTGGGTCGGTACACCAGGGTGGGTCGGCTGGGTCGGTACATCTGGGTGGGTCGGCTGGGTCGGTACACCAGAGTGGGTCGGCTGGGTCGGTACACCAGGGTGGGTCGGCTGGGTTGGTACACCAGAGTATGTCGGCTGGGTCGGTACATCTGAGTGGGTCGGCTGGGTCGGTACACCTGGGTGGGTCGGCTGGGTCGGTACACCTGGGTAGGTCGGCTGGGTCGGTACACCAGAGTGGGTCGGCGGGGTCGGCACACCAGGGTGGGTCGGCTGGGTCGGTACACCAGAGTGGGTCGGCTGGTCGGTACATCTGAGTGGGTCGGCTGGGTCGGTATACCTGGGTGTGTCGGCTGGGTCGGTACATCTGGGTGGGTCGGCACACCAGGGTGGGTTGGCTGGGTCGGTACACCAGGGTGGGTCGGCTAGGTCGGTACACCAGGGTGGGTCGGCTGGGTCGTTACACCAGAGTGGGTCGGCTGGGTCGGTACACCTGGGTGGGTCGGATGGGTCGGTACACCAGGGTGGGTCGGCTGGGTCGGTACACCTGGGTGTGTCGGCTGGGTCGGTACACCTGGGTGGGTCGGCTGGGTCGGTATACCTAGGTGGGTCGGCTGGGTCGGTACACCAGAGTGGGTCGGCTGTGTCGGCTGGGTCGGTACACCAGGGTGGGTCGGCTGGGTCGGTATACCTGGGTGGGTCGGCTCGGTCGGTACACCTGGGTGGGTCGGCTGGGTCGGTACACCAGGGTGGGTCGGCTGGGTCGGTACACCTGGGTGGGTCGGCTGGGTCGGTACACCAGGGTGGGTCGGCTGGGTCGGTACACCTGGGTGGGTCGGCTGGGTCGGTACACCTGGGTGGGTCGGCTGGGTCGGTATACCTGGGTGGGTCGGCTGGGTCGGTATACCTCTGTGGGTCGGCTGGGTCAGTACACCAGAGTGGGTCGGCTGGGTCGGTACATCTGAGTGGGTCGGCTGGGTCGGTACACCAGGGTGGGTCGGTACATCTGGGTGGGTCGGCACACCAGGGTGGGTCGGCTGGGTCGGTACACCAGGGTGGGTCGGCTGGGTCGGTACACCTGGGTGGGTCGGCTGGGTCGGTACACCAGTGTGGGTCGGCTGGGTCGGTACACCAGAGTGGGTCGGCTGGGTCGGTACACCTGGGTGGGTCGGCTGGGTCGGTACACCAGGGTGGGTCGGCTGGGTCGGTACACCTGGGTGGGTCGGCTGGGTCGGTACACCTGGGTGGGTCGGCTGGGTCGGTATACCTGGGTGGGTCGGCTGGGTCGGTACACCAGAGTGGGTCGGCTGGGTCGGTACACCTGGGTGGGTCGGCTGGGTCGGTACACCAGAGTGGGTCGGCTGGGTCGGTACACCAGGGTGGGTCGGCTGGGTCGGTTCACCTGAATGGGTCGGCTGGGTCGGTACATCTGGGTGGGTCGGCTGGGTCGGTACACCAGGGTGGGTCGGCTGGGTCAGTACACCTGGGTGGGTCGGCTCGGTCGGTACACCAGGGTGGGTCGGCTGGGTCGGTACACCTGGGTGGGTCGGCTGGGTCGGTACATCTGAGTGGGTCGGCTGGGTCGGTATACCTGGGTGGGTCGGCTGGGTCGGTACACCAGAGTGGGTCGGCTGGGTCGGTACACCTGGGTGGGTCGGCTGGGTCGGTACATCTGGGTGGGTCGGTACACCAGGGTGGGTCGGCTGGGTCGGTATATCGGGGTGGGTCGGCTGGGTCGGTACACCTGAGTTGGTCGGCTGGGTCGGCACACCAGGGTGGGTCGGCTGGGTCGGTACATCTGGGTGGGTCGGCTGGGTCGGTACACCTGAGTGGGTCGGCTGGGTCGGTACATCTGGGTGGGTCGGCTGGGTCGGTACACCAGGGTGGGTCGGCTGGGTCGGTACATCTGGGTGGGTCAGCTGGGTCGGTACACCTGGGTGGGTCGGCTGGGTCGGTACACCTGGGTGGGTCAGCTGAGTCGGTACATCTGGGTGGGTCGGCTGGGTCGGTACACCTGAGTGGGTCGGCTGGGTCGGTACACCTGGGTGGGTCGGCTGGGTCGGTACACCAGGGTGGGTCGGCGGGGTCGGTACACCAGGGTGGGTCAGTACACCTGGGTGGGCAGCTGGGTCGGTACATCTGGGTGGGTCGGCTGGGTCGGTACACCTGAATGGGTGGGCTGGGTCGGTACACCTGGTGGGTCGGCTGGGTCGGTACACCTGAATGGGTCGGCTGGGTCGGTACATCTGGGTGGGTCGGCTGGGTCGGCACACCAGGGTGGGTCGGCACACCAGGGTGGGTCGGCTGGGTCGGTACATCTGAGTGGGTCGGCTGGGTCGGTACACCAGGGTGGGTCGGCTGGGTCGGTACATCTGGGTGGGTCGGCTGGGTCGGTACACCAGGGTGGGTCGGCTGGGTCGGTACATCTGAGTGGGTCGGCTGGGTCGGTACACCAGGGTGGGTCGGCTGGGTCGGTACACCAGAGTGGGTCGGCTGGGTCGGTACACCAGGGTGGGTCGGCTGGGTCGGTACACCTGGGTGGGTCAGCTGGGTCGGTACACCAGAGTGGGTCGGCTGGGTCGGTACACCTGGGTGGGTCGGCTGGGTCGGTACATCTGGGTGGGTCGGTACACCAGGGTGTGTCGGCTGGGTCGGTACATCTGGGTGGGTCGGCTGGGTCGGTACACCTGAGTGGGTCGGCTGGGTCGGCACACCAGGGTGGGTAGGCTGGGTCGGTACATCTGGGTGGGTCGGCTGGGTCGGTACACCTGAGTGGGTCGGCTGGGTCGGTACATCTGGGTGGGTCGGCTGGGTCGGTACACCAGGGTGGGTCGGCTGGGTCGGTACATCTGGGTGGGTCGGCTGTGTCGGTACACCTGGGTGGGTCGTCTGGGTCAGTACACCTGGGTGGGTCAGCTGGGTCGGTACATCTGGGTGGGTCGGCTGGGTCGGTACACCTGAGTGGGTCGGCTGGGTCGGTACACCTGGGTGGGTCGGCTGGGTCGGTACACCAGGGTGGGTCGGCTGGGTCGGTACATCTGAGTGGGTCGGCTGGGTCGGTACACCAGGGTGGGTCGGCTTGGTCGGTACACCTGAATGGGTCGGCTGGGTCGGTACACCTGGGTGGGTCGGCTGGGTCGGTACACCTGAATGGGTCGGCTGGGTCGGTACATCTGGGTGGGTCGGCTGGGTCGGCACACCAGGGTGGGTCGGCTGGGTCGGTACATCTGAGTGGGTCGGCTTGGTTGGTACACCATGGTGGGTCGGCTGGGTCGGTACATCTGGGTGGGTCGGCTGGGTCGGTACACCAGGGTGGGTCGGCTGGGTCGGTACATCTGAGTGGGTCGGCTGGGTCGGTACACCAGGGTGGGTCGGCTGGGTCGGTACACCAGAGTGGGTCGGCTGGGTCGGTACACCAGGGTGGGTCGGCTGGGTCGGTACACCTGAGTGGGTCGGCTGGGTCGGTACACCAGGGTGGGTCGGCTGGATCGGTACATCTGAGTGGGTCGGCTGGGTCGGTACACCTGAATGGGTCGGCTGGGTCGGTACATCTGGGTGGGTCGGCTGGGTCGGCACACCAGGGTGGGTCGGCTGGGTCGGTACACCTGGGTGGGTCGGCTGGGTCGGTACACCTGAATGGGTCGGCTGGGTCGGTACATCTGGGTGGGTCGGCTGGGTCGGCACACCAGGGTGGGTCGGCTGGGTCGGTACACCAGAGTGGGTCGGCTGGGTCGGTACACCAGGGTGGGTCGGCTGGGTCGGTACACCAGAGTGGGTCGGCTGGGTCGGTACATCTGAGTGGGTCGGCTGGGTCGGTACACCCGGGTGGGTCGGCTGGGTCGGTCCACCTGGGTGGGTCGGCTGGGTCGGTACACCAGAGTGGGTCGGCGGGGTCGGCACACCAGGGTGGGTCGGCTGGGTCGGTACACCAGAGTGGGTCGGCTGGGTCGGTACATCTGAGTGGGTCGGCTGGGTCGGTATACCTGGGTGGGTCGGCTGGGTCGGTACATCTGGGTGGGTCGGCACACCAGGGTGGGTTGGCTGGGTCGGTACACCAGGGTGGGTCGGCTGGGTCGGTACACCAGGGTGGGTCGGCTGGGTCGGTACACCAGAGTGGGTCGGCTGGGTCGGTACACCTGGGTGGGTCGGCTGGGTCCGTACACCAGGGTGGGTCGGCTGGGTCGGTAAACCTGGGTGTGTCGGCTGGGTCGGTACACCTGGGTGGGTCGGCTGGGTCGGTATACCTAGGTGGGTCGGCTGGGTCGGTACACCAGAGTGGGTCGGCTGGGTCGGCTGGGTCGGTACACCAGGGTGGGTCGGCTGGGTCGGTATACCTGGGTTGGTTCGGCTCGGTCGGTACACCTGGGTGGGTCGGCTGGGTCGGTACACCAGGGTGGGTCGGCTGGGTCGGTACACCTGGGTGGGTCGGCTGGGTCGGTACACGAGGGTGGATCGGCTGGGTCGGTACACCTGGGTGGGTCGGCTGGGTCGGTACACCTGGGTGGGTCGGCTGGGTCGGTATACCTGGGTGGGTCGGCTGGGTCGGTATACCTGGGTGGGTCGGCTGGGTCAGTACACCAGAGTGGGTCGGCTGGGTCGGTACATCTGAGTGGGTCGGCTGGGTCGGTACACCAGGGTGGGTCGGTACATCTGGGTGGGTCGGCACACCAGGGTGGGTCGGCTGGGTCGGTACACCAGGGTGGGTCGGCTGGGTCGGTACACCTGGGTGGGTCGGCTGGGTCGGTACACCAGTGTGGGTCGGCTGGGTCGGTACACCAGAGTGGGTCGGCTGGGTCGGTACACCTGGGTGGGTCGGCTGGGTCGGTACACCAGGGTGGGTCGGCAGGGTCGGTACACCTGGGTGGGTCGGCTGGGTCGGTACACCTGGGTGGGTCGGCTGGGTCGGTATACCTGGGTGGGTCGGCTGGGTCGGTACACCAGAGTGGGTCGGCTGGGTCGGTACACCTGGGTGGGTCGGCTGGGTCGGTACACCAGAGTGGGTCGGCTGGGTCGGTACACCAGGGTGGGTCGGCTGGGTCGGTTCACCTGAATGGGTCGGCTGGGTCGGTACATATGGGTGGGTCGGCTGGGTCGGTACACCAGGGTGGGTCGGCTGGGTCGGTACACCTGGGTGGGTCGGCTCGGTCGGTACACCAGGGTGGGTCGGCTGGGTCGGTACACCTGGGTGGGTCAGCTGGGTCGGTACATCTGAGTGGGTCGGCTGGGTCGGTATACCTGGGTGGGTCGGCTGGGTCGGTACACCAGAGTGGGTCGGCTGGGTCGGTACACCTGGGTGGGTCGGCTGGGTCGGTACATCTGGGTGGGTCGGTACACCAGGGTGGGTCGGCTGGGTCGGTACATCGGGGTGGGTCGGCTGGGTCGGTACACCTGAGTTGGTCGGCTGGGTCGGCACACCAGGGTGGGTCGGCTGGGTCGGTACACCTGAGTGGGTCGGCTGGGTCGGTACACCTGAGTGGGTCGGCTGGGTCGGTACACCTGAGTGGGTCGGCTGGGTCGGTACACCTGAGTGGGTCGGCTGGGTCGGTACACCTGGGTGGGTCGTCTGCAGGCTGGTGCTCGATTACCCCGTTACCTGGTGAGCAGCAGACTTGCGTAGGCCCACCTCAGGCCACCCTCAGACCTCAGTGTATCCGCCACCAGACCAGACCAGACCAGACCAGACCAGACCAGACCAGACCAGACCAGACCAGACCAGACCAGACCAGACCAGACAGGCCTCCGTCGGGTGGTACATCTGGGTGGGTCGGCTGGGTCATTACACCTGGGTGGATCGGCTGGGTCGGTATACCAGAGTGGGTCGGTTGGGTCGGTACATCTGGGTGGGTCGGCTCGGTCGGTACACCTGGGTGGATCGGCTGGGTCGGCTGGGTCGGTACACCAGAGTGGGTCGACTGGGTCGGTACACCTGGGTGGGTCAGCTGGGTCGGTACACCTGGGTGGGTCGGCTGGGTCGGTACACATGGGTGGGTCGGCTGGGTCGGTACATCTGAGTGGGTCGGTACACCAGGGTGGGTCGGCTGGGTCTATACATCTGGGTGGGTCGGCTGGGTCGGTACATCTGGGTGGGTCGGTACACCAGGGTGGGTCGGCTGGGTTGGTACATCTGGGTGGGTCAGCTGGGTCGGTACACCTGGGTGGGTCGGCTGGGTCGGTACACCTGGGTGGGTCGGCTGGGTCGGTACATCTGGGTGGGTCGGTACACCAGGGTGGGTCGGCTGGGTCGGTACATCTGGGTGGGTCGGCTGGGTCGGTACACCTGAGTGGGTCGGCTGGGTCGGCACACCAGGGTGGGTCGGCTGGGTCGGTACACCAGGGTGGGTCGGCTGGGTCGGTACATCTGGGTGGGTCGGCTGGGTCGGTACACCTGGGTGGGTCGGCTGGGTCGGTACACCTGGGTGGGTCAGCTGAGTCGGTACATCTGGGTGGGTCGGCTGGGTCGGTACACCCGAGTGGGTCGGCTGGGTCGGTACACCTGGGTGGGTCGGCTGGGTCGGTACACCAGGGTTGGTCGGCTGGGTCGGTACATCTGAGTGGGTCGGCTGGGTCGGTACACCAGGGTGGATCGGCTGGGTCGGTACACCAGAGTGGGTCGGCTGGGTCGGTACACCAGGGTGGGTCGGCTGGGTCGGTACACCTGGGTGGGTCAGCTGGGTCGGTACACCAGAGTGGGCCGGCTGGGTCGGTACACCTGGGTGGGTCGGCTGGGTCGGTACATCTGGGTGGGTCGGTACACCAGGGTGTGTCGGCTGGGTCGGTGCATCTGGGTGGGTCGGCTGGGTCGGTACACCCGAGTGGGTCGGCTGGGTCGACACACCAGGGTGGGTCGGCACACCAGCGTGGGTCGGCTGGGTCGGTACATCTGGGTGGGTCGGCTGGGTCGGTACACCTGAGTGGGTCGGCTGGGTCGGTACATCTGGGTTGGTCGGCTGGGTCGGTACACCAGGGTGGGTCGGCTGGGTCGGTACATCTGGGTGGGTCGGCTGGGCCGGTACACCTGGGTGGTTCGACTGGGTCGGTACACCTGGGTGGGTCAGCTGGGTCGGTACATCTGGGTGGGTCGGCTGGGTCGGTACACCTGAGTGGGTCGGCTGGGTCGGTACACCTGGGTGGGTCGGCTGGGTCGGTACACCAGGGTGGGTCGGCTGGGTCGGTACATCTGAGTGGGTCGGCTGGGTCGGTACACCAGGGTGGGTCGGCTTGGTCGGTACACCTGAATGGGTCGGCTGGGTCGGTACACCTGGGTGGGTCGGCTGGGTCGGTACACCTGGTTGGGTCGGCTGGGTCGGTATACCTACGTGGGTCGGCTAGGTCGGTACACCAGAGTGGGTCGGCTGGGTCGGTACACCAGGGTGGGTCGGCTTGGCCGGTACACCTGAATGGGTCGGCTGGGTCGGTACACCTGGGTGGGTCGGCTGGGTCGGTACACCTGGGTGGGTCGGCTGGGTCGGTATACCTGCGTGGGTCGGCTAGGTCGGTACACCAGAGTGGGTCGGCTGGGTCGGTACACCAGAGTGGGTCGGCTGGGTCGGTACACCAGGGTGGGTCGGCTGGGTCGGTACATCTGGGTGGGTCGGCTGGGTCGGTACACCAGAGTGGGTCGGCTGGGTCGGTACACCAGAGTGGGTCGGCTGGGTCGGTACACCAGGGTGGGTCGGCTGGGTCGGTACACCAGAGTGGGTCGGCTGGGTCGGTACATCTGAGTGGGTCGGCTGGGTCGGTACACCTGGGTGGGTCGGCTGGGTCGGTACACCTGGGTGGGTCGGCTGGGTCGGTGCACCAGAGTGGGTCGGCTGGGTCGGTACATCTGAGTGGGTCAGCTGGGTCGGTACACCTGGGTGGGTCGGCTGGGTCGGTACACCTGGGTGGGTCGGCTGGGTCGGTACACCAGGGTGGGTCGGTACATCTGGGTGGGTCGGCACACCAGGGTGGGTTGGCTGGGTCGGTACACCAGGGTGGGTCGGCTGGGTCGGTACACCAGGGTGGGTCGGCTGGGTCGGTACACCAGAGTGGGTCGGCTGGGTCGGTACACCTGGGTGGGTCGGCTGGGTCGGTATACCTAGGTGGGTCGGCTGGGTCGGTACACCAGAGTGGGTCGGCTCGGTCGGCTGGGTCGGTACACCAGGGTGGGTCGGCTGGGTCGGTATACCTGGGTGGGTCGGCTCGGTCGGTACACCTGGGTGGGTCGGCTGGGTCGGTACACCAGGGTGGGTCGGCTGGGTCGGTACACCTGGGTGGGTCGGCTGGGTCGGTACACCAGGGTGGGTCGGCTGGGTCGGTACACCTGGGTGGGTCGGCTGGGTCGGTACACCTGGGTGGGTCGGCTGGGTCGGTATACCTGGGTGGGTCGGCTGGGTCGGTATACCTGGGTGGGTCGGCTGGGTCAGTACACCAGAGTGGGTCGGCTGGGTCGGTACATCTGAGTGCGTCGGCTGGGTCGGTACACCAGGGTGGGTCGGTACATCTGGGTGGGTCGGCACACCAGGGTGGGTCGGCTGGGTCGGTACACCAGAGTGGGTCGGCTGGGTCGGTACATCTGAGTGGGTCGGCTGGGTCGGTACACCAGGGTGGGTCGGTACATCTGGGTGGGTCGGCACACCAGGGTGGGTCGGCTGGGTCGGTACACCAGGGTGGGTCGGCTGGGTCGGTACACCTGGGTGGGTCGGCTGGGTCGGTACACCAGTGTGGGTCGGCTGGGTCGGTACACCAGAGTGGGTCGGCTGGGTCGGTACACCTGGGTGGGTCGGCTGGGTCGGTACACCAGGGTGGGTCGGCTGGGTCGGTACACCTGGGTGGGTCGGCTGGGTCGGTACACCTGGGTGGGTCGGCTGGGTCGGTATACCTGGGTGGGTCGGCTGGGTCGGTACACCAGAGTGGGTCGGCTGGGTCGGTACACCTGGGTGGGTCGGCTGGGTCGGTACACCAGAGTGGGTCGGCTGGGTCGGTACACCAGGGTGGGTCGGCTGGGTCGGTTCACCTGAATGGGTCGGCTGGGTCGGTACATCTGGGTGGGTCGGCTGGGTCGGTACACCAGGGTGGGTCGGCTGGGTCAGTACACCTGGGTGGGTCGGCTCGGTCGGTACACCAGGGTGGGTCGGCTGGGTCGGTACACCTGGGTGGGTCGGCTGGGTCGGTATATCTGAGTGGGTCAGCTGGGTCGGTATACCTGGGTGGGTCGGCTGGGTCGGTACACCAGAGTGGGTCGGCTGGGTCGGTACACCTGGGTGGGTCGGCTGGGTCGGTACATCTGGGTGGGTCGGTACACCAGGGTGGGTCGGCTGGGTCGGTATATCGGGGTGGGTCGGCTGGGTCGGTACACCTGAGTTGGTCGGCTGGGTCGGCACACCAGGGTGGGTCGGCTGGGTCGGTACATCTGGGTGGGTCGGCTGGGTCGGTACACCTGAGTGGGTCGGCTGGGTCGGTACATCTGGGTGGGTCGGCTGGGTCGGTACACCAGGGTGGGTCGGCTGGGTCGGTACATCTGGGTGGGTCAGCTGGGTCGGTACACCTGGGTGGGTCGGCTGGGTCGGTACACCTGGGTGGGTCAGCTGAGTCGGTACATCTGGGTGGGTCGGCTGGGTCGGTACACCTGAGTGGGTCGGCTGGGTCGGTACACCTGGGTGGGTCGGCTGGGTCGGTACACCAGGGTGGGTCGGCGGGGTCGGTACACCAGGGTGGGTCAGTACACCTGGGTGGGCAGCTGGGTCGGTACATCTGGGTGGGTCGGCTGGGTCGGTACACCTGAATGGGTGGGCTGGGTCGGTACACCTGGTGGGTCGGCTGGGTCGGTACACCTGAATGGGTCGGCTGGGTCGGTACATCTGGGTGGGTCGGCTGGGTCGGCACACCAGGGTGGGTCGGCACACCAGGGTGGGTCGGCTGGGTCGGTACATCTGAGTGGGTCGGCTGGGTCGGTACACCAGGGTGGGTCGGCTGGGTCGGTACATCTGGGTGGGTCGGCTGGGTCGGTACACCAGGGTGGGTCGGCTGGGTCGGTACATCTGAGTGGGTCGGCTGGGTCGGTACACCAGGGTGGGTCGGCTGGGTCGGTACACCAGAGTGGGTCGGCTGGGTCGGTACACCAGGGTGGGTCGGCTGGGTCGGTACATCTGGGTGGGTCAGCTGGGTCGGTACACCAGAGTGGGTCGGCTGGGTCGGTACACCTGGGTGGGTCGGCTGGGTCGGTACATCTGGGTGGGTCGGTACACCAGGGTGTGTCGGCTGGGTCGGTACATCTGGGTGGGTCGGCTGGGTCGGTACACCTGAGTGGGTCGGCTGGGTCGGCACACCAGGGTGGGTCGGCTGGGTCGGTACATCTGGGTGGGTCGGCTGGGTCGGTACACCTGAGTGGGTCGGCTGGGTCGGTACATCTGGGTGGGTCGGCTGGGTCGGTACACCAGGGTGGGTCGGCTGGGTCGGTACATCTGGGTGGGTCGGCTGTGTCGGTACACCTGGGTGGGTCGGCTGGGTCAGTACACCTGGGTGGGTCAGCTGGGTCGGTACATCTGGGTGGGTCGGCTGGGTCGGTACACCTGAGTGGGTCGGCTGGGTCGGTACACCTGGGTGGGTCGGCTGGGTCGGTACACCAGGGTGGGTCGGCTGGGTCGGTACATCTGAGTGGGTCGGCTGGGTCGGTACACCAGGGTGGGTCGGCTTGGTCGGTACACCTGAATGGGTCGGCTGGGTCGGTACACCTGGGTGGGTCGGCTGGGTCGGTACACCTGAATGGGTCGGCTGGGTCGGTACATCTGGGTGGGTCGGCTGGGTCGGCACACCAGGGTGGGTCGGCTGGGTCGGTACATCTGAGTGGGTCGGCTTGGTCGGTACACCATGGTGGGTCGGCTGGGTCGGTACATCTGGGTGGGTCGGCTGGGTCGGTACACCAGGGTGGGTCGGCTGGGTCGGTACATCTGAGTGGGTCGGCTGGGTCGGTACACCAGGGTGGGTCGGCTGGGTCGGTACACCAGAGTGGGTCGGCTGGGTCGGTACACCAGGGTGGGTCGGCTGGGTCGGTACACCTGAGTGGGTCGGCTGGGTCGGTACACCAGGGTGGGTCGGCTGGATCGGTACATCTGAGTGGGTCGGCTGGGTCGGTACACCTGAATGGGTCGGCTGGGTCGGTACATCTGGGTGGGTCGGCTGGGTCGGCACACCAGGGTGGGTCGGCTGGGTCGGTACACCTGGGTGGGTCGGCTGGGTCGGTACACCTGAATGGGTCGGCTGGGTCGGTACATCTGGGTGGGTCGGCTGGGTCGGCACACCAGGGTGGGTCGGCTGGGTCGGTACACCAGAGTGGGTCGGCTGGGTCGGTACACCAGGGTGGGTCGGCTGGGTCGGTACACCAGAGTGGGTCGGCTGGGTCGGTACATCTGAGTGGGTCGGCTGGGTCGGTACACCTGGGTGGGTCGGCTGGGTCGGTCCACCTGGGTGGGTCGGCTGGGTCGGTACACCAGAGTGGGTCGGCGGGGTCGGCACACCAGGGTGGGTCGGCTGGGTCGGTACACCAGAGTGGGTCGGCTGGGTCGGTACATCTGAGTGGGTCGGCTGGGTCGGTATACCTGGGTGGGTCGGCTGGGTCGGTACATCTGGGTGGGTCGGCACACCAGGGTGGGTTGGCTGGGTCGGTACACCAGGGTGGGTCGGCTGGGTCGGTACACCAGGGTGGGTCGGCTGGGTCGGTACACCAGAGTGGGTCGGCTGGGTCGGTACACCTGGGTGGGTCGGCTGGGTCCGTACACCAGGGTGGGTCGGCTGGGTCGGTAAACCTGGGTGTGTCGGCTGGGTCGGTACACCTGGGTGGGTCGGCTGGGTCAGTATACCTAGGTGGGTCGGCTGGGTCGGTACACCAGAGTGGGTCGGCTGGGTCGGCTGGGTCGGTACACCAGGGTGGGTCGGCTGGGTCGGTATACCTGGGTTGGTTCGGCTCGGTCGGTACACCTGGGTGGGTCGGCTGGGTCGGTACACCAGGGTGGGTCGGCTGGGTCGGTACACCTGGGTGGGTCGGCTGGGTCGGTACACGAGGGTGGATCGGCTGGGTCGGTACACCTGGGTGGGTCGGCTGGGTCGGTACACCTGGGTGGGTCGGCTGGGTCGGTATACCTGGGTGGGTCGGCTGGGTCGGTATACCTGGGTGGGTCGGCTGGGTCAGTACACCAGAGTGGGTCGGCTGGGTCGGTACATCTGAGTGGGTCGGCTGGGTCGGTACACCAGGGTGGGTCGGTACATCTGGGTGGGTCGGCACACCAGGGTGGGTCGGCTGGGTCGGTACACCAGGGTGGGTCGGCTGGGTCGGTACACCTGGGTGGGTCGGCTGGGTCGGTACACCAGTGTGGGTCGGCTGGGTCGGTACACCAGAGTGGGTCGGCTGGGTCGGTACACCTGGGTGGGTCGGCTGGGTCGGTACACCAGGGTGGGTCGGCAGGGTCGGTACACCTGGGTGGGTCGGCTGGGTCGGTACACCTGGGTGGGTCGGCTGGGTCGGTATACCTGGGTGGGTCGGCTGGGTCGGTACACCAGAGTGGGTCGGCTGGGTCGGTACACCTGGGTGGGTCGGCTGGGTCGGTACACCAGAGTGGGTCGGCTGGGTCGGTACACCAGGGTGGGTCGGCTGGGTCGGTTCACCTGAATGGGTCGGCTGGGTCGGTACATATGGGTGGGTCGGCTGGGTCGGTACACCAGGGTGGGTCGGCTGGGTCGGTACACCTGGGTGGGTCGGCTCGGTCGGTACACCAGGGTGGGTCGGCTGGGTCGGTACACCTGGGTGGGTCAGCTGGGTCGGTACATCTGAGTGGGTCGGCTGGGTCGGTATACCTGGGTGGGTCGGCTGGGTCGGTACACCAGAGTGGGTCGGCTGGGTCGGTACACCTGGGTGGGTCGGCTGGGTCGGTACATCTGGGTGGGTCGGTACACCAGGGTGGGTCGGCTGGGTCGGTACATCGGGGTGGGTCGGCTGGGTCGGTACACCTGAGTTGGTCGGCTGGGTCGGCACACCAGGGTGGGTCGGCTGGGTCGGTACACCTGAGTGGGTCGGCTGGGTCGGTACACCTGAGTGGGTCGGCTGGGTCGGTACACCTGAGTGGGTCGGCTGGGTCGGTACACCTGAGTGGGTCGGCTGGGTCGGTACACCTGGGTGGGTCGTCTGCAGGCTGGTGCTCGATTACCCCGTTACCTGGTGAGCAGCAGACTTGCGTAGGCCCACCTCAGGCCACCCTCAGACCTCAGTGTATCCGCCACCAGACCAGACCAGACCAGACCAGACCAGACCAGACCAGACCAGACCAGACCAGACCAGACCAGACCAGACCAGACCAGACCAGACCAGACCAGACCAGACCAGACGAGACCAGACCAGACAGGCCTCCGTCGGTCGGTACATCTGGGTGGGTCGGCTGGGTCATTACACCTGGGAGGATCGGCTGGGTCGGTATACCAGAGTGGGTCGGTTGGGTCGGTACATCTGGGTGGGTCGGCTCGGTCGGTACACCTGGGTGGATCGGCTGGGTCGGTACACCTGGGTGGGTCGGCTGGGTCGGTACACCTGGGTGGGTCGGCTGGGTCGGTATACCTGCGTGGGTCGGCTAGGTCGGTACACCAGAGTGGGTCGGCTGGGTCGGTACACCAGAGTGGGTCGGCTGGGTCGGTACACCAGGGTGGGTCGGCTGGGTCGGTACATCTGGGTGGGTCGGCTGGGTCGGTACACCAGAGTGGGTCGGCTGGGTCGGTACACCAGAGTGGGTCGGCTGGGTCGGTACACCAGGGTGGGTCGGCTGGGTCGGTACACCAGAGTGGGTCGGCTGGGTCGGTACATCTGAGTGGGTCGGCTGGGTCGGTACACCTGGGTGGGTCGGCTGGGTCGGTACACCTGGGTGGGTCGGCTGGGTCGGTGCACCAGAGTGGGTCGGCTGGGTCGGTACATCTGAGTGGGTCAGCTGGGTCGGTACACCTGGGTGGGTCGGCTGGGTCGGTACACCTGGGTGGGTCGGCTGGGTCGGTACACCAGGGTGGGTCGGTACATCTGGGTGGGTCGGCACACCAGGGTGGGTTGGCTGGGTCGGTACACCAGGGTGGGTCGGCTGGGTCGGTACACCAGGGTGGGTCGGCTGGGTCGGTACACCAGAGTGGGTCGGCTGGGTCGGTACACCTGGGTGGGTCGGCTGGGTCGGTATACCTAGGTGGGTCGGCTGGGTCGGTACACCAGAGTGGGTCGGCTCGGTCGGCTGGGTCGGTACACCAGGGTGGGTCGGCTGGGTCGGTATACCTGGGTGGGTCGGCTCGGTCGGTACACCTGGGTGGGTCGGCTGGGTCGGTACACCAGGGTGGGTCGGCTGGGTCGGTACACCTGGGTGGGTCGGCTGGGTCGGTACACCAGGGTGGGTCGGCTGGGTCGGTACACCTGGGTGGGTCGGCTGGGTCGGTACACCTGGGTGGGTCGGCTGGGTCGGTATACCTGGGTGGGTCGGCTGGGTCGGTATACCTGGGTGGGTCGGCTGGGTCAGTACACCAGAGTGGGTCGGCTGGGTCGGTACATCTGAGTGCGTCGGCTGGGTCGGTACACCAGGGTGGGTCGGTACATCTGGGTGGGTCGGCACACCAGGGTGGGTCGGCTGGGTCGGTACACCAGAGTGGGTCGGCTGGGTCGGTACATCTGAGTGGGTCGGCTGGGTCGGTACACCAGGGTGGGTCGGTACATCTGGGTGGGTCGGCACACCAGGGTGGGTCGGCTGGGTCGGTACACCAGGGTGGGTCGGCTGGGTCGGTACACCTGGGTGGGTCGGCTGGGTCGGTACACCAGTGTGGGTCGGCTGGGTCGGTACACCAGAGTGGGTCGGCTGGGTCGGTACACCTGGGTGGGTCGGCTGGGTCGGTACACCAGGGTGGGTCGGCTGGGTCGGTACACCTGGGTGGGTCGGCTGGGTCGGTACACCTGGGTGGGTCGGCTGGGTCGGTATACCTGGGTGGGTCGGCTGGGTCGGTACACCAGAGTGGGTCGGCTGGGTCGGTACACCTGGGTGGGTCGGCTGGGTCGGTACACCAGAGTGGGTCGGCTGGGTCGGTACACCAGGGTGGGTCGGCTGGGTCGGTTCACCTGAATGGGTCGGCTGGGTCGGTACATCTGGGTGGGTCGGCTGGGTCGGTACACCAGGGTGGGTCGGCTGGGTCAGTACACCTGGGTGGGTCGGCTCGGTCGGTACACCAGGGTGGGTCGGCTGGGTCGGTACACCTGGGTGGGTCGGCTGGGTCGGTATATCTGAGTGGGTCAGCTGGGTCGGTATACCTGGGTGGGTCGGCTGGGTCGGTACACCAGAGTGGGTCGGCTGGGTCGGTACACCTGGGTGGGTCGGCTGGGTCGGTACATCTGGGTGGGTCGGTACACCAGGGTGGGTCGGCTGGGTCGGTATATCGGGGTGGGTCGGCTGGGTCGGTACACCTGAGTTGGTCGGCTGGGTCGGCACACCAGGGTGGGTCGGCTGGGTCGGTACATCTGGGTGGGTCGGCTGGGTCGGTACACCTGAGTGGGTCGGCTGGGTCGGTACATCTGGGTGGGTCGGCTGGGTCGGTACACCAGGGTGGGTCGGCTGGGTCGGTACATCTGGGTGGGTCAGCTGGGTCGGTACACCTGGGTGGGTCGGCTGGGTCGGTACACCTGGGTGGGTCAGCTGAGTCGGTACATCTGGGTGGGTCGGCTGGGTCGGTACACCTGAGTGGGTCGGCTGGGTCGGTACACCTGGGTGGGTCGGCTGGGTCGGTACACCAGGGTGGGTCGGCGGGGTCGGTACACCAGGGTGGGTCAGTACACCTGGGTGGGCAGCTGGGTCGGTACATCTGGGTGGGTCGGCTGGGTCGGTACACCTGAATGGGTGGGCTGGGTCGGTACACCTGGTGGGTCGGCTGGGTCGGTACACCTGAATGGGTCGGCTGGGTCGGTACATCTGGGTGGGTCGGCTGGGTCGGCACACCAGGGTGGGTCGGCACACCAGGGTGGGTCGGCTGGGTCGGTACATCTGAGTGGGTCGGCTGGGTCGGTACACCAGGGTGGGTCGGCTGGGTCGGTACATCTGGGTGGGTCGGCTGGGTCGGTACACCAGGGTGGGTCGGCTGGGTCGGTACATCTGAGTGGGTCGGCTGGGTCGGTACACCAGGGTGGGTCGGCTGGGTCGGTACACCAGAGTGGGTCGGCTGGGTCGGTACACCAGGGTGGGTCGGCTGGGTCGGTACATCTGGGTGGGTCAGCTGGGTCGGTACACCAGAGTGGGTCGGCTGGGTCGGTACACCTGGGTGGGTCGGCTGGGTCGGTACATCTGGGTGGGTCGGTACACCAGGGTGTGTCGGCTGGGTCGGTACATCTGGGTGGGTCGGCTGGGTCGGTACACCTGAGTGGGTCGGCTGGGTCGGCACACCAGGGTGGGTCGGCTGGGTCGGTACATCTGGGTGGGTCGGCTGGGTCGGTACACCTGAGTGGGTCGGCTGGGTCGGTACATCTGGGTGGGTCGGCTGGGTCGGTACACCAGGGTGGGTCGGCTGGGTCGGTACATCTGGGTGGGTCGGCTGTGTCGGTACACCTGGGTGGGTCGGCTGGGTCAGTACACCTGGGTGGGTCAGCTGGGTCGGTACATCTGGGTGGGTCGGCTGGGTCGGTACACCTGAGTGGGTCGGCTGGGTCGGTACACCTGGGTGGGTCGGCTGGGTCGGTACACCAGGGTGGGTCGGCTGGGTCGGTACATCTGAGTGGGTCGGCTGGGTCGGTACACCAGGGTGGGTCGGCTTGGTCGGTACACCTGAATGGGTCGGCTGGGTCGGTACACCTGGGTGGGTCGGCTGGGTCGGTACACCTGAATGGGTCGGCTGGGTCGGTACATCTGGGTGGGTCGGCTGGGTCGGCACACCAGGGTGGGTCGGCTGGGTCGGTACATCTGAGTGGGTCGGCTTGGTCGGTACACCATGGTGGGTCGGCTGGGTCGGTACATCTGGGTGGGTCGGCTGGGTCGGTACACCAGGGTGGGTCGGCTGGGTCGGTACATCTGAGTGGGTCGGCTGGGTCGGTACACCAGGGTGGGTCGGCTGGGTCGGTACACCAGAGTGGGTCGGCTGGGTCGGTACACCAGGGTGGGTCGGCTGGGTCGGTACACCTGAGTGGGTCGGCTGGGTCGGTACACCAGGGTGGGTCGGCTGGATCGGTACATCTGAGTGGGTCGGCTGGGTCGGTACACCTGAATGGGTCGGCTGGGTCGGTACATCTGGGTGGGTCGGCTGGGTCGGCACACCAGGGTGGGTCGGCTGGGTCGGTACACCTGGGTGGGTCGGCTGGGTCGGTACACCTGAATGGGTCGGCTGGGTCGGTACATCTGGGTGGGTCGGCTGGGTCGGCACACCAGGGTGGGTCGGCTGGGTCGGTACACCAGAGTGGGTCGGCTGGGTCGGTACACCAGGGTGGGTCGGCTGGGTCGGTACACCAGAGTGGGTCGGCTGGGTCGGTACATCTGAGTGGGTCGGCTGGGTCGGTACACCTGGGTGGGTCGGCTGGGTCGGTCCACCTGGGTGGGTCGGCTGGGTCGGTACACCAGAGTGGGTCGGCGGGGTCGGCACACCAGGGTGGGTCGGCTGGGTCGGTACACCAGAGTGGGTCGGCTGGGTCGGTACATCTGAGTGGGTCGGCTGGGTCGGTATACCTGGGTGGGTCGGCTGGGTCGGTACATCTGGGTGGGTCGGCACACCAGGGTGGGTTGGCTGGGTCGGTACACCAGGGTGGGTCGGCTGGGTCGGTACACCAGGGTGGGTCGGCTGGGTCGGTACACCAGAGTGGGTCGGCTGGGTCGGTACACCTGGGTGGGTCGGCTGGGTCCGTACACCAGGGTGGGTCGGCTGGGTCGGTAAACCTGGGTGTGTCGGCTGGGTCGGTACACCTGGGTGGGTCGGCTGGGTCAGTATACCTAGGTGGGTCGGCTGGGTCGGTACACCAGAGTGGGTCGGCTGGGTCGGCTGGGTCGGTACACCAGGGTGGGTCGGCTGGGTCGGTATACCTGGGTTGGTTCGGCTCGGTCGGTACACCTGGGTGGGTCGGCTGGGTCGGTACACCAGGGTGGGTCGGCTGGGTCGGTACACCTGGGTGGGTCGGCTGGGTCGGTACACGAGGGTGGATCGGCTGGGTCGGTACACCTGGGTGGGTCGGCTGGGTCGGTACACCTGGGTGGGTCGGCTGGGTCGGTATACCTGGGTGGGTCGGCTGGGTCGGTATACCTGGGTGGGTCGGCTGGGTCAGTACACCAGAGTGGGTCGGCTGGGTCGGTACATCTGAGTGGGTCGGCTGGGTCGGTACACCAGGGTGGGTCGGTACATCTGGGTGGGTCGGCACACCAGGGTGGGTCGGCTGGGTCGGTACACCAGGGTGGGTCGGCTGGGTCGGTACACCTGGGTGGGTCGGCTGGGTCGGTACACCAGTGTGGGTCGGCTGGGTCGGTACACCAGAGTGGGTCGGCTGGGTCGGTACACCTGGGTGGGTCGGCTGGGTCGGTACACCAGGGTGGGTCGGCAGGGTCGGTACACCTGGGTGGGTCGGCTGGGTCGGTACACCTGGGTGGGTCGGCTGGGTCGGTATACCTGGGTGGGTCGGCTGGGTCGGTACACCAGAGTGGGTCGGCTGGGTCGGTACACCTGGGTGGGTCGGCTGGGTCGGTACACCAGAGTGGGTCGGCTGGGTCGGTACACCAGGGTGGGTCGGCTGGGTCGGTTCACCTGAATGGGTCGGCTGGGTCGGTACATATGGGTGGGTCGGCTGGGTCGGTACACCAGGGTGGGTCGGCTGGGTCGGTACACCTGGGTGGGTCGGCTCGGTCGGTACACCAGGGTGGGTCGGCTGGGTCGGTACACCTGGGTGGGTCAGCTGGGTCCGTACATCTGAGTGGGTCGGCTGGGTCGGTATACCTGGGTGGGTCGGCTGGGTCGGTACACCAGAGTGGGTCGGCTGGGTCGGTACACCTGGGTGGGTCGGCTGGGTCGGTACATCTGGGTGGGTCGGTACACCAGGGTGGGTCGGCTGGGTCGGTACATCGGGGTGGGTCGGCTGGGTCGGTACACCTGAGTTGGTCGGCTGGGTCGGCACACCAGGGTGGGTCGGCTGGGTCGGTACACCTGAGTGGGTCGGCTGGGTCGGTACACCTGAGTGGGTCGGCTGGGTCGGTACACCTGAGTGGGTCGGCTGGGTCGGTACACCTGAGTGGGTCGGCTGGGTCGGTACACCTGGGTGGGTCGTCTGCAGGCTGGTGCTCGATTACCCCGTTACCTGGTGAGCAGCAGACTTGCGTAGGCCCACCTCAGGCCACCCTCAGACCTCAGTGTATCCGCCACCAGACCAGACCAGACCAGACCAGACCAGACCAGACCAGACCAGACCAGACCAGACCAGACCAGACCAGACCAGACCAGACCAGACCAGACCAGACCAGACCAGACGAGACCAGACCAGACAGGCCTCCGTCGGTCGGTACATCTGGGTGGGTCGGCTGGGTCATTACACCTGGGAGGATCGGCTGGGTCGGTATACCAGAGTGGGTCGGTTGGGTCGGTACATCTGGGTGGGTCGGCTCGGTCGGTACACCTGGGTGGATCGGCTGGGTCGGCTGGGTCGGTACACCAGAGTGGGTCGACTGGGTCGGTACACCTGGGTGGGTCAGCTGGGTCGGTACACCTGGGTGGGTCGGCTGGGTCGGTACACCTGGGTGGGTCGGCTGGGTCGGTACATCTGAGTGGGTCGGTACACCAGGGTGGGTCGGCTGGGTCTATACATCTGGGTGGGTCGGCTGGGTCGGTACATCTGGGTGGGTCGGTACACCAGGGTGGGTCGGCTGGGTTGGTACATCTGGGTGGGTCAGCTGGGTCGGTACACCTGGGTGGGTCGGCTGGGTCGGTACACCTGGGTGGGTCGGCTGGGTCGGTACATCTGGGTGGGTCGGTACACCAGGGTGGGTCGGCTGGGTCGGTACATCTGGGTGGGTCGGCTGGGTCGGTACACCTGAGTGGGTCGGCTGGGTCGGCACACCAGGGTGGGTCGGCTGGGTCGGTACACCAGGGTGGGTCGGCTGGGTCGGTACATCTGGGTGGGTCGGCTGGGTCGGTACACCTGGGTGGGTCGGCTGGGTCGGTACACCTGGGTGGGTCAGCTGAGTCGGTACATCTGGGTGGGTCGGCTGGGTCGGTACACCCGAGTGGGTCGGCTGGGTCGGTACACCTGGGTGGGTCGGCTGGGTCGGTACACCAGGGTTGGTCGGCTGGGTCGGTACATCTGAGTGGGTCGGCTGGGTCGGTACACCAGGGTGGATCGGCTGGGTCGGTACACCAGAGTGGGTCGGCTGGGTCGGTACACCAGGGTGGGTCGGCTGGGTCGGTACACCTGGGTGGGTCAGCTGGGTCGGTACACCAGAGTGGGTCGGCTGGGTCGGTACACCTGGGTGGGTCGGCTGGGTCGGTACATCTGGGTGGGTCGGTACACCAGGGTGTGTCGGCTGGGTCGGTGCATCTGGGTGGGTCGGCTGGGTCGGTACACCCGAGTGGGTCGGCTGGGTCGGCACACCAGGGTGGGTCGGCACACCAGCGTGGGTCGGCTGGGTCGGTACATCTGGGTGGGTCGGCTGGGTCGGTACACCTGAGTGGGTCGGCTGGGTCGGTACATCTGGGTTGGTCGGCTGGGTCGGTACACCAGGGTGGGTCGGCTGGGTCGGTACATCTGGGTGGGTCGGCTGGGCCGGTACACCTGGGTGGTTCGACTGGGTCGGTACACCTGGGTGGGTCAGCTGGGTCGGTACATCTGGGTGGGTCGGCTGGGTCGGTACACCTGAGTGGGTCGGCTGGGTCGGTACACCTGGGTGGGTCGGCTGGGTCGGTACACCAGGGTGGGTCGGCTGGGTCGGTACATCTGAGTGGGTCGGCTGGGTCGGTACACCAGGGTGGGTCGGCTTGGTCGGTACACCTGAATGGGTCGGCTGGGTCGGTACACCTGGGTGGGTCGGCTGGGTCGGTACACCTGGTTGGGTCGGCTGGGTCGGTATACCTACGTGGGTCGGCTAGGTCGGTACACCAGAGTGGGTCGGCTGGGTCGGTACACCAGGGTGGGTCGGCTTGGCCGGTACACCTGAATGGGTCGGCTGGGTCGGTACACCTGGGTGGGTCGGCTGGGTCGGTACACCTGGGTGGGTCGGCTGGGTCGGTATACCTGCGTGGGTCGGCTGGGTCGGTACACCAGAGTGGGTCGGCTGGGTCGGTACACCAGAGTGGGTCGGCTGGGTCGGTACACCAGGGTGGGTCGGCTGGGTCGGTACATCTGGGTGGGTCGGCTGGGTCGGTACACCAGAGTGGGTCGGCTGGGTCGGTACACCAGAGTGGGTCGGCTGGGTCGGTACACCAGGGTGGGTCGGCTGGGTCGGTACACCAGAGTGGGTCGGCTGGGTCGGTACATCTGAGTGGGTCGGCTGGGTCGGTACACCTGGGTGGGTCGGCTGGGTCGGTACACCTGGGTGGGTCGGCTGGGTCGGTACACCAGAGTGGGTCGGCTGGGTCGGTACATCTGAGTGGGTCAGCTGGGTCGGTACACCTGGGTGGGTCGGCTGGGTCGGTACACCTGGGTGGGTCGGCTGGGTCGGTACACCAGAGTGGGTCGGCTGGGTCGGTACATCTGAGTGGGTCGGCTGGGTCGGTACACCAGGGTGGGTCGGTACATCTGGGTGGGTCGGCACACCAGGGTGGGTTGGCTGGGTCGGTACACCAGGGTGGGTCGGCTGGGTCGGTACACCAGGGTGGGTCGGCTGGGTCGGTACACCAGAGTGGGTCGGCTGGGTCGGTACACCTGGGTGGGTCGGCTGGGTCGGTATACCTAGGTGGGTCGGCTGGGTCGGTACACCAGAGTGGGTCGGCTCGGTCGGCTGGGTCGGTACACCAGGGTGGGTCGGCTGGGTCGGTATACCTGGGTGGGTCGGCTCGGTCGGTACACCTGGGTGGGTCGGCTGGGTCGGTACACCAGGGTGGGTCGGCTGGGTCGGTACACCTGGGTGGGTCGGCTGGGTCGGTACAACAGGGTGGGTCGGCTGGGTCGGTACACCTGGGTGGGTCGGCTGGGTCGGTACACCTGGGTGGGTCGGCTGGGTCGGTATACCTGGGTGGGTCGGCTGGGTCGGTATACCTGGGTGGGTCGGCTGGGTCAGTACACCAGAGTGGGTCGGCTGGGTCGGTACATCTGAGTGCGTCGGCTGGGTCGGTACACCAGGGTGGGTCGGTACATCTGGGTGGGTCGGCACACCAGGGTGGGTCGGCTGGGTCGGTACACCAGGGTGGGTCGGCTGGGTCGGTACACCTGGGTGGGTCGGCTGGGTCGGTACACCAGTGTGGGTCGGCTGGGTCGGTACACCAGAGTGGGTCGGCTGGGTCGGTACACCTGGGTGGGTCGGCTGGGTCGGTACACCAGGGTGGGTCGGCTGGGTCGGTACACCTGGGTGGGTCGGCTGGGTCGGTACACCTGGGTGGGTCGGCTGGGTCGGTATACCTGGGTGGGTCGGCTGGGTCGGTACACCAGAGTGGGTCGGCTGGGTCGGTACACCTGGGTGGGTCGGCTGGGTCGGTACACCAGGTTGGGTCGGCTGGGTCGGTTCACCTGAATGGGTCGGCTGGGTCGGTACATCTGGGTGGGTCGGCTGGGTCGGTACACCAGGCTGGGTCGGCTGGGTCGGTACACCTGGGTGGGTCGGCTCGGTCGGTACACCAGGGTGGGTCGGCTGGGTCGGTACACCTGGGTGGGTCGGCTGGGTCGGTACATCTGAGTGGGTCGGCTGGGTCGGTATACCTGGGTGGGTCGGCTGGGTCGGTACACCAGAGTGGGTCGGCTGGGTCGGTACACCTGGGTGGGTCGGCTGGGTCGGTACATCTGGTTGGGTCGGTACACCAGGGTGGGTCGGCTGGGTCGGTACATCGGGGTGGGTCGGCTGGGTCGGTACACCTGAGTTGGTCGGCTGGGTCGGCACACCAGGGTGGGTCGGCTGGGTCGGTACATCTGGGTGGGTCGGCTGGGTCGGTACACCTGAGTGGGTCGGCTGGGTGGGTACATCTGGGTGGGTCGGCTGGGTCGGTACACCAGGGTGGGTCGGCTGGGTCGGTACATCTGGGTGGGTCAGCTGGGTCGGTACAACTGGGTGGGTCGGCTGGGTCGGTACACCTGGGTGGGTCAGCTGAGTCGGTATATCTGGGTGGGTCGGCTGGGTCGGTACACCTGAGTGGGTCGGCTGGGTCGGTACACCTGGGTGGGTCGGCGGGGTCGGTACACCAGGGTGGGTCGGCAGGGTCGGTACACCAGGGTGGGTCGGTACACCTGGGTGGGCAGCTGGGTCGGTACATCTGGGTGGGTCGGCTGGGTCGGTACACCTAAATGGGTGGGCTGGGTCGGTACACCTGGGTGGGTCGGCTGGGTCGGTACACCTGAATGGGTCGGCTGGGTCGGTACATCTGGGTGGGTCGGCTGGGTCGGCACACCAGGGTGGGTCGGCACACCAGGGTGGGTCGGCTGGGTCGGTGCACCTGGGTGGGTCGGCTGGGTCGGTACATCTGGGTGGGTCGGTACACCAGGGTGTGTCGGCTGGGTCGGTACATCTGGGTGGGTCGGCTGGGTCGGTACACCTGAGTGGGTCGGCTGGGTCGGCACACCAGGGTGGGTCGGCTGGGTCGGTACATCTGGGTGGGTCGGCTGGGTCGGTACACCTGGGTGGGTCGGCTGGGTCGGTACATCTGGGTGGGTCGGTACACCAGGGTGTGTCGGCTGGGTCGGTACATCTGGGTGGGTCGGCTGGGTCGGTACACCTGAGTGGGTCGGCTGGGTCGGCACACCAGGGTGGGTCGGCTGGGTCGGTACATCTGGGTGGGTCGGCTGGGTCGGTACACCAGGGTGGGTCGGCTGGGTCGGTACATCTGGGTGGGTCGGCTGGGTCGGTACACCTGGGTGGGTCGGCTGGGTCGGTACACCTGAGTGGGTCGGCTGGGTCGGTACACCTGGGTGGGTCGGCTGGGTCGGTACACCAGGGTGGGTCGGCTGGGTCGGTACATCTGAGTGGGTCGGCTGGGTCGGTACACCAGGGTGGGTCGGCTTGGTCGGTACACCTGAATGGGTCGGCTGGGTCGGTACACCTGGGTGGGTCGGCTGGGTCAGTACACCTGAATGGGTCGGCTGGGTCGGTACATCTGGGTGGGTCGGCTGGGGCGGCACACCAGGGTGGGTCGGCTGGGTCGGTACATCTGAGTGTATGTATGTATTAACGTAAACAGACCGTTCCACACGACAGGGTTATTCTTCGGTCTTCCATACATGAACATAAAAATGAGTGAGCTAAAACAGTAAAAAGTGAGTTTGCCCTGTTTTGCCGACATCGTAAAATTATTGAGCAATGTAAAATATAATGGGCGACACTGCATTCAGAACACACTGAGATTAAATATGCGCATTGTATGAATGGCTAGCCCTATACAAGAATGTGCGCTTTCCGTGATTGTTTCTAGGTCGAGGCAAGGCTAGATGTTTCGATTGTCGGGTATCACGCTCCAGTATTTCGTAGTTGAACTGGATGCGCGACGCCAACGACGAAGGTTTCGCTCTAGTTATAACCTTATGCAACATGCACAAGTCAGAGTATTTTACTAAATCTAACGCATTTAGCCAACCTAATTCACGCAATACATCAGAGATGTGGTCGTATTTCCTGCGTCCTGATATGACTCGTGCGGCAAAATTTAAGATTTTTTTGGATGTTCTTAAGAGACGTCACACTGGCACTGCCATACACTTGTACACAGTATCTCACATGTGATAGCACCAGACAATCGACAATGCGCGGCAACACTTCAGCGGGCAAGGCATGCTTTACATGGCTTAATCCGATCAAAATTCCAAAGCAGCGATCAGTGATGTTTTTTATATGATATTCCCATGACAATGTTTCATGTCATGGGAATGAGTGGGTCGGCTTGATCGGTACACCAGGGTGGGTCGGCTGGGTCGGTACATCTGGGTGGGTCGGCTTGGTCGGTACACCAGGGTGGGTCGGCTGGGTCGGTACATCTGAGTGGGTCGGCTGGGTCGGTACACCAGGGTGGGTCGGCTGGGTCGGTACACCAGAGTGGGTCGGCTGGGTCGGTACACCAGGGTGGGTCGGCTGGGTCGGTACACCTGAGTGGGTCGGCTGGGTCGGTACACCAGGGTGGGTCGGCTGGATCGGTACATCTGAGTGGGTCGGCTGGGTCGGTACACCTGAATGGGTCGGCTGGGTCGGTACATCTGGGTGGGTCGGCTGGGTCGGCACACCAGGATGGGTCGGCTGGGTCGGTACACCTGGGCGGGTCGGCTGGGTCGGTACACCTGAGTGGGTCGGCTGGGTCGGTACACCTGAGTGGGTCGGCTGGGTCGGTACACCTGAGTGGGTCGGCTGGGTCGGTACACCTGAGTGGGTCGGCTGGGTCGGTACACCTGAGTGGGTCGGCTGGGTCGGTACACCTGGGTACCGACCCAGCCGACAGTCTGCAGGCTGGTGCTCGATTACCCCGTTACCTGGTGAGCAGCAGACTTGCGTAGGCCCACCTCAGGCCACCCTCAGACCTCAGTGTATCCGCCACCAGACCAGACCAGACCAGACCAGACCAGACCAGACCAGACCAGACCAGACAGGCCTCCGTCGGTCGGTACATCTGGGTGGGTCGGCTGGGTCGGTACACCTGGGTGGATCGGCTGGGTCGGTACACCAGAGTGGGTCGGCTGGGTCGGTACACCTGGGTGGGTCAGCTGGGTCGGTACACCTGGGTGGGTCGGCTGGGTCGGTACATCTGGGTGGGTCGGCTGGGTCGGTACACCTGGGTGGATCGGCTGGGTCGGTACACCAGAGTGGGTCGGCTGGGTCGGTACACCTGGGTGGGTCAGCTGGGTCGGTACACCTGGGTGGGTCGGCTGGGTCGGTACACCTGGGTGGGTCGGCTGGGTCGGTACATCTGAGTGGGTCGGTACACCAGGGTGGGTCGGCTGGGTCTATACATCTGGGTGGGTCGGCTGGGTCGGTACATCTGGGTGGGTCGGTACACCAGGGTGGGTCGGCTGGGTTGGTACATCTGGGTGGGTCGGCTGGGTCGGTACACCTGAGTGGGTCGGCTGGGTCGGTACATCTGGGTTGGTCGGCTGGGTCGGTACACCAGGGTGGGTCGGCTGGGTCGGTACATCTGGGTGGGTCAGCTGGGTCGGTACACCTGGGTGGTTCGACTGGGTCGGTACACCTGGGTGGGTCAGCTGGTTCGGTACATCTGGGTGGGTCGGCTGGGTCGGTACACCTGAGTGGGTCGGCTGGGTCGGTACACCTGGGTGGGTCGGCTGGGTCGGTACACCAGGGTGGGTCGGCTGGGTCGGTACATCTGAGTGGGTCGGCTGGGTCGGTACACCAGGGTGGGTCGGCTTGGTCGGTACACCTGAATGGGTCGGCTGGGTCGGTACACCTGGGTGGGTCGGCTGGGTCGGTACACCTGGTTGGGTCGGCTGGGTCGGTATACCTGCGTGGGTCGGCTGGGTCGGTACACCAGAGTGGGTCGGCTGGGTCGGTACACCAGGGTGGGTCGGCTTGGCCGGTACACCTGAATGGGTCGGCTGGGTCGGTACACCTGGGTGGGTCGGCTGGGTCGGTACACCTGGGTGGGTCGGCTGGGTCGGTATACCTGCGTGGGTCGGCTGGGTCGGTACACCAGAGTGGGTCGGCTGGGTCGGTACACCAGAGTGGGTCGGCTGGGTCGGTACACCAGGGTGGGTCGGCTGGGTCGGTACATCTGGGTGGGTCGGCTGGGTCGGTACACCAGAGTGGGTCGGCTGGGTCGGTACACCAGAGTGGGTCGGCTGGGTCGGTACACCAGGGTGGGTCGGCTGGGTCGGTACACCAGAGTGGGTCGGCTGGGTCGGTACATCTGAGTGGGTCGGCTGGGTCGGTACACCTGGGTGGGTCGGCTGGGTCGGTACACCTGGGTGGGTCGGCTGGGTCGGTACACCAGAGTGGGTCGGCTGGGTCGGTACATCTGAGTGGGTCAGCTGGGTCGGTACACCTGGGTGGGTCGGCTGGGTCGGTACACCTGGGTGGGTCGGCTGGGTCGGTACACCAGAGTGGGTCGGCTGGGTCGGTACATCTGAGTGGGTCGGCTGGGTCGGTACACCAGGGTGGGTCGGTACATCTGGGTGGGTCGGCACACCAGGGTGGGTTGGCTGGGTCGGTACACCAGGGTGGGTCGGCTGGGTCGGTACACCAGGGTGGGTCGGCTGGGTCAGTACACCAGAGTGAATCGGCTGGGTCGGTACACCTGGGTGGGTCGGCTGGGTCGGTACACCAGGGTGGGTCGGCTGGGTCGGTACACCTGGGTGTGTCGGCTGGGTCGGTACACCTGGGTGGGTCGGCTGGGTCGGTATACCTAGGTGGGTCGGCTGGGTCGGTACACCAGAGTGGGTCGGCTGGGTCGGCTGGGTCGGTACACCAGGGTGGGTCGGCTGGGTCGGTATACCTGGGTGGGTCGGCTCGGTCGGTACACCTGGGTGGGTCGGCTGGGTCGGTACACCAGGGTGGGTCGGCTGGGTCGGTACACCTGGGTGGGTCGGCTGGGTCGGTACACCAGGGTGGGTCGGCTGGGTCGGTACACCTGGGTGGGTCGGCTGGGTCGGTACACCTGGGTGGGTCGGCTGAGTCGGTATACCTGGGTGGGTCGGCTGGGTCGGTATACCTGGGTGGGTCGGCTGGGTCAGTACACCAGAGTGGGTCGGCTGGGTCGGTACATCTGAGTGCGTCGGCTGGGTCGGTACACCAGGGTGGGTCGGTACATCTGGGTGGGTCGGCACACCAGGGTGGGTCGGCTGGGTCGGTACACCAGGGTGGGTCGGCTGGGTCGGTAAACCTGGGTGGGTCGGCTGGGTCGGTACACCAGTGTGGGTCGGCTGGGTCGGTACACCAGAGTGGGTCGGCTGGGTCGGTACACCTGGGTGGGTCGGCTGGGTCGGTACACCAGGGTGGGTCGGCTGGGTCGGTACACCTGGGTGGGTCGGCTGGGTCGGTACACCTGGGTGGGTCGGCTGGGTCGGTATACCTGGTGGGTCGGCTGGGTCGGTACACCAGAGTGGGTCGGCTGGGTCGGTACACCTGGGTGGGTCGGCTGGGTCGGTACACCAGAGTGGGTCGGCTGGGTCGGTACACCAGGGTGGGTCGGCTGGGTCGGTTCACCTGAATGGGTCGGCTGGGTCGGTACATCTGGGTGGGTCAGCTGGGTCGGTACACCAGGGTGGGTCAGCTGGGTCGGTACACCTGGGTGGGTCGGCTCGGTCGGTACACCAGGGTGGGTCGGCTGGGTCGGTACACCTGGGTGGGTCGGCTGGGTCGGTACATCTGAGTGGGTCGGCTGGGTCGGTATACCGACCCAGCCGACCGGGGTGGGTCGGGTGGGTCGGCTGGGTCGGTACACCAGGGTGGGTCGGCTGGGTCGGTACACCTGGGTGGGTCGGCTGGGTCGGTACACCTGGGTGGGTCGGCTGGGTCGGTATACCTGGGTGGGTCGGCTGGGTCGGTACACCAGAGTGGGTCGGCTGGGTCGGTACACCTGGGTGGGTCGGCTGGGTCGGTACACCAGAATGGGTCGGCTGGGTCGGTACACCAGGGTGGGTCGGCTGGGTCGGTTCACCTGAATGGGTCGACTGGGTCGGTACATCTGGGTGGGTCGGCTGGGTCGGTACACCAGGGTGGGTCGGCTGGGTCGGAACACCTGGGTGGGTCGGCTCGGTCGGTACACCAGGGTGGGTCGGCTGGGTCGGTACACCTGGGTGGGTCGGCTGGGTCGGTACATCTGAGTGGGTCGGCTGGGTCGGTATACCTGGGTGGGTCGGCTGGGTCGGTACACCAGAGTGGGTCGGCTGGGTCGGTACACCTGGGTGGGTCGGCTGGGTCGGTACATCTGGGTGGGTCGGTACACCAGGGTGGGTCGGCTGGGTCGGTACATCGGGGTGGGTCGGCTGGGTCGGTACACCTGAGTTGGTCGGCTGGGTCGGCACACCAGGGTGGGTCGGCTGGGTCGGTACATCTGGGTGGGTCTGCTGGGTCGGTACACCTGAGTGGGTCGGCTGGGTCGGTACATCTGGGTGGGTCGGCTGGGTCGGTACACCAGGGTGGGTCGGCTGGGTCGGTACATCTGGGTGGGTCAGCTGGGTCGGTACACCTGGGTGGGTCGGCTGGGTCGGTACACCTGGGTGGGTCAGCTGAGTCGGTACATCTGGGTGGGTCGGCTGGGTCGGTACACCTGAGTGGGTCGGCTGGGTCGGTACACCTGGGTGGGTCGGCTGGGTCGGTACACCAGGGTGGGTCGGCTGGGTCGGTACACCAGGGTGGGTCGGTACACCTGGGTGGGCAGCTGGGTCGGTACATCTGGGTGGGTCGGCTGGGTCGGTACACCTGAATGGGTGGGCTGGGTCGGTACACCTGGGTGGGTCGGCTGGGTCGGTACACCTGAATGGGTCGGCTGGGTCGGTACATCTGGGTGGGTCGGCTGGGTCGGCACACCAGGGTGGGTCGGCACACCAGGGTGGGTCGGCTGGGTCGGTACATCTGAGTGGGTCGGCTGGGTCGGTACACCAGGGTGGGTCGGCTGGGTCGGTACATCTGGGTGGGTCGGCTGGGTCGGTACACCAGGGTGGGTCGGCTGGGTCGGTACATCTGAGTGGGTCGGCTGGGTCGGTACACCAGGGTGGGTCGGCTGGGTCGGTACACCAGAGTGGGTCGGCTGGGTCGGTACACCAGGGTGGGTCGGCTGGGTCGGTACACCTGGGTGGGTCAGCTGGGTCGGTACACCAGAGTGGGTCGGCTGGGTCGGTACACCTGGGTGGGTCGGCTGGGTCGGTACATCTGGGTGGATCGGCTGGGTCGGTACACCAGAGTGGGTCGGCTGGGTCGGTACACCTGGGTGGGTCAGCTGGGTCGGTACACCTGGGTGGGTCGGCTGGGTCGGTACACCTGGGTGGGTCGGCTGGGTCGGTACATCTGAGTGGGTCGGTACACCAGGGTGGGTCGGCTGGGTCTATACATCTGGGTGGGTCGGCTGGGTCGGTACATCTGGGTGGGTCGGTACACCAGGGTGGGTCGGCTGGGTTGGTACATCTGGGTGGGTCGGCTGGGTCGGTACACCTGAGTGGGTCGGCTGGGTCGGTACATCTGGGTTGGTCGGCTGGGTCGGTACACCAGGGTGGGTCGGCTGGGTCGGTACATCTGGGTGGGTCGGCTGGGTCGGTACACCTGGGTGGTTCGACTGGGTCGGTACACCTGGGTGGGTCAGCTGGGTCGGTACATCTGGGTGGGTCGGCTGGGTCGGTACACCTGAGTGGGTCGGCTGGGTCGGTACACCTGGGTGGGTCGGCTGGGTCGGTACACCAGGGTGGGTCGGCTGGGTCGGTACATCTGAGTGGGTCGGCTGGGTCGGTACACCAGGGTGGGTCGGCTTGGTCGGTACACCTGAATGGGTCGGCTGGGTCGGTACACCTGGGTGGGTCGGCTGGGTCGGTACACCTGGTTGGGTCGGCTGGGTCGGTATACCTGCGTGGGTCGGCTGGGTCGGTACACCAGAGTGGGTCGGCTGGGTCGGTACACCAGGGTGGGTCGGCTTGGCCGGTACACCTGAATGGGTCGGCTGGGTCGGTACACCTGGGTGGGTCGGCTGGGTCGGTACACCTGGGTGGGTCGGCTGGGTCGGTATACCTGCGTGGGTCGGCTGGGTCGGTACACCAGAGTGGGTCGGCTGGGTCGGTGCACCAGAGTGGGTCGGCTGGGTCGGTACACCAGGGTGGGTCGGCTGGGTCGGTACATCTGGGTGGGTCGGCTGGGTCGGTACACCAGAGTGGGTCGGCTGGGTCGGTACACCAGAGTGGGTCGGCTGGGTCGGTACACCAGGGTGGGTCGGCTGGGTCGGTACACCAGAGTGGGTCGGCTGGGTCGGTACATCTGAGTGGGTCGGCTGGGTCGGTACACCTGGGTGGGTCGGCTGGGTCGGTACACCAGAGTGGGTCGGCTGGGTCGGTACATCTGAGTGGGTCAGCTGGGTCGGTACACCTGGGTGGGTCGGCTGGGTCGGTACACCTGGGTGGGTCGGCTGGATCGGTACACCAGAGTGGGTCGGCTGGGTCGGTACATCTGAGTGGGTCGGCTGGGTCGGTACACCAGGGTGGGTCGGTACATCTGGGTGGGTCGGCACACCAGGGTGGGTTGGCTGGGTCGGTACACCAGGGTGGGTCGGCTGGGTCGGTACACCAGGGTGGGTCGGCTGGGTCGGTACACCAGAGTGGGTCGGCTGGGTCGGTACACCTGGGTGGGTCGGCTGGGTCGGTACACCAGGGTGGGCCGGCTGGGTCGGTACACCTGGGTGTGTCGGCTGGGTCGGTACACCTGGGTGGGTCGGCTGGGTCGGTATACCTAGGTGGGTCGGCTGGGTCGGTACACCAGAGTGGGTCGGCTGGGTCGGCTGGGTCGGTACACCAGGGTGGGTCGGCTGGGTCGGTATACCTGGGTGGGTCGGCTGGGTCGGAACACCTGGGTGGGTCGGCTCGGTCGGTACACCAGGGTGGGTCGGCTGGGTCGGTACACCTGGGTGGGTCGGCTGGGTCGGTACATCTGAGTGGGTCGGCTGGGTCGGTATACCTGGGTGGGTCGGCTGGGTCGGTACACCAGAGTGGGTCGGCTGGGTCGGTACACCTGGGTGGGTCGGCTGGGTCGGTACATCTGGGTGGGTCGGTACACCAGGGTGGGTCGGCTGGGTCGGTACATCGGGGTGGGTCGGCTGGGTCGGTACACCTGAGTTGGTCGGCTGGGTCGGCACACCAGGGTGGGTCGGCTGGGTCGGTACATCTGGGTGGGTCTGCTGGGTCGGTACACCTGAGTGGGTCGGCTGGGTCGGTACATCTGGGTGGGTCGGCTGGGTCGGTACACCAGGGTGGGTCGGCTGGGTCGGTACATCTGGGTGGGTCAGCTGGGTCGGTACACCTGGGTGGGTCGGCTGGGTCGGTACACCTGGGTGGGTCAGCTGAGTCGGTACATCTGGGTGGGTCGGCTGGGTCGGTACACCTGAGTGGGTCGGCTGGGTCGGTACACCTGGGTGGGTCGGCTGGGTCGGTACACCAGGGTGGGTCGGCTGGGTCGGTACACCAGGGTGGGTCGGTACACCTGGGTGGGCAGCTGGGTCGGTACATCTGGGTGGGTCGGCTGGGTCGGTACACCTGAATGGGTGGGCTGGGTCGGTACACCTGGGTGGGTCGGCTGGGTCGGTACACCTGAATGGGTCGGCTGGGTCGGTACATCTGGGTGGGTCGGCTGGGTCGGCACACCAGGGTGGGTCGGCACACCAGGGTGGGTCGGCTGGGTCGGTACATCTGAGTGGGTCGGCTGGGTCGGTACACCAGGGTGGGTCGGCTGGGTCGGTACATCTGGGTGGGTCGGCTGGGTCGGTACACCAGGGTGGGTCGGCTGGGTCGGTACATCTGAGTGGGTCGGCTGGGTCGGTACACCAGGGTGGGTCGGCTGGGTCGGTACACCAGAGTGGGTCGGCTGGGTCGGTACACCAGGGTGGGTCGGCTGGGTCGGTACACCTGGGTGGGTCAGCTGGGTCGGTACACCAGAGTGGGTCGGCTGGGTCGGTACACCTGGGTGGGTCGGCTGGGTCGGTACATCTGGGTGGATCGGCTGGGTCGGTACACCAGAGTGGGTCGGCTGGGTCGGTACACCTGGGTGGGTCAGCTGGGTCGGTACACCTGGGTGGGTCGGCTGGGTCGGTACACCTGGGTGGGTCGGCTGGGTCGGTACATCTGAGTGGGTCGGTACACCAGGGTGGGTCGGCTGGGTCTATACATCTGGGTGGGTCGGCTGGGTCGGTACATCTGGGTGGGTCGGTACACCAGGGTGGGTCGGCTGGGTTGGTACATCTGGGTGGGTCGGCTGGGTCGGTACACCTGAGTGGGTCGGCTGGGTCGGTACATCTGGGTTGGTCGGCTGGGTCGGTACACCAGGGTGGGTCGGCTGGGTCGGTACATCTGGGTGGGTCGGCTGGGTCGGTACACCTGGGTGGTTCGACTGGGTCGGTACACCTGGGTGGGTCAGCTGGGTCGGTACATCTGGGTGGGTCGGCTGGGTCGGTACACCTGAGTGGGTCGGCTGGGTCGGTACACCTGGGTGGGTCGGCTGGGTCGGTACACCAGGGTGGGTCGGCTGGGTCGGTACATCTGAGTGGGTCGGCTGGGTCGGTACACCAGGGTGGGTCGGCTTGGTCGGTACACCTGAATGGGTCGGCTGGGTCGGTACACCTGGGTGGGTCGGCTGGGTCGGTACACCTGGTTGGGTCGGCTGGGTCGGTATACCTGCGTGGGTCGGCTGGGTCGGTACACCAGAGTGGGTCGGCTGGGTCGGTACACCAGGGTGGGTCGGCTTGGCCGGTACACCTGAATGGGTCGGCTGGGTCGGTACACCTGGGTGGGTCGGCTGGGTCGGTACACCTGGGTGGGTCGGCTGGGTCGGTATACCTGCGTGGGTCGGCTGGGTCGGTACACCAGAGTGGGTCGGCTGGGTCGGTGCACCATAGTGGGTCGGCTGGGTCGGTACACCAGGGTGGGTCGGCTGGGTCGGTACATCTGGGTGGGTCGGCTGGGTCGGTACACCAGAGTGGGTCGGCTGGGTCGGTACACCAGAGTGGGTCGGCTGGGTCGGTACACCAGGGTGGGTCGGCTGGGTCGGTACACCAGAGTGGGTCGGCTGGGTCGGTACATCTGAGTGGGTCGGCTGGGTCGGTACACCTGGGTGGGTCGGCTGGGTCGGTACACCTGGGTGGGTCGGCTGGGTCGGTACACCAGAGTGGGTCGGCTGGGTCGGTACATCTGAGTGGGTCAGCTGGGTCGGTACACCTGGGTGGGTCGGCTGGGTCGGTACACCTGGGTGGGTCGGCTGGATCGGTACACCAGAGTGGGTCGGCTGGGTCGGTACATCTGAGTGGGTCGGCTGGGTCGGTACACCAGGGTGGGTCGGTACATCTGGGTGGGTCGGCACACCAGGGTGGGTTGGCTGGGTCGGTACACCAGGGTGGGTCGGCTGGGTCGGTACACCAGGGTGGGTCGGCTGGGTCGGTACACCAGAGTGGGTCGGCTGGGTCGGTACACCTGGGTGGGTCGGCTGGGTCGGTACACCAGGGTGGGCCGGCTGGGTCGGTACACCTGGGTGTGTCGGCTGGGTCGGTACACCTGGGTGGGTCGGCTGGGTCGGTATACCTAGGTGGGTCGGCTGGGTCGGTACACCAGAGTGGGTCGGCTGGGTCGGCTGGGTCGGTACACCAGGGTGGGTCGGCTGGGTCGGTATACCTGGGTGGGTCGGCTCGGTCGGTACACCTGGGTGGGTCGGCTGGGTCGGTACACCAGGGTGGGTCGGCTGGGACGGTACACCTGGGTGGGTCGGCTGGGTCGGTACACCAGGGTGGGTCGGCTGGGTCGGTACACCTGGGTGGGTCGGCTGGGTCGGTACACCTGGGTGGGTCGGCTGGGTCGGTATACCTGGGTGGGTCGGCTGGGTCAGTATACCTGGGTGGGTCGGCTGGGTCAGAACACCAGAGTGGGTCGGCTGGGTCGGTACATCTGAGTGCGTCGGCTGGGTCGGTACACCAGGGTGGGTCGGTACATCTGGGTTGGTCGGCACACCAGGGTGGGTCGGCTGGGTCGGTACACCAGGGTGCGTCGGCTGGGTCGGTAAACCTGGGTGGGTCGGCTGGGTCGGTACACCAGTGTGGGTCGGCTGGGTCGGTACACCAGAGTGGGTCGGCTGGGTCGGTACACCTGGGTGGGTCGGCTGGGTCGGTACACCAGGGTGGGTCGGCTGGGTCGGTACACCTGGGTGGGTCGGCTGGGTCGGTACACCTGGGTGGGTCGGCTGGGTCGGTATACCTGGGTGGTTCGGCTGGGTCGGTACACCAGAGTGGGTCGGCTGGGTCGGTACACCTGGGTGGGTCGGCTGGGTCGGTACACCAGAGTGGGTCGGCTGGGTCGGTACACCAGGGTGGGTCGGCTGGGTCGGTTCACCTGAATGGGTCGGCTGGGTCGGTACATCTGGGTGTGTCGGCTGGGTCGGTACACCAGGGTGGGTCAGCTGGGTCGGTACACCTGAGTGGGTCGGCTCGGTCGGTACACCAGGGTGGGTCGGCTGGGTCGGTACACCTGGGTGGGTCGGCTGGGTCGGTACATCTGAGTGGGTCGGCTGGGTCAGTATACCGACCCAGCCGACCGGGGTGGGTCGGGTGGGTCGGCTGGGTCGGTACACCAGGGTGGGTCGGCTGGGTCGGTACACCTGGGTGGGTCGGCTGGGTCGGTACACCTGGGTGGGTCGGCTGGGTCGGTATACCTGGGTGGGTCGGCTGGGTCGGTACACCAGAGTGGGTCGGCTGGGTCGGTACACCTGGGTGGGTCGGCTGGGTCGGTACACCAGAGTGGGTCGGCTGGGTCGGTACACCAGGGTGGGTCGGCTGGGTCGGTTCACCTGAATGGGTCGACTGGGTCGGTACATCTGGGTGGGTCGGCTGGGTCGGTACACCAGGGTGGGTCGGCTGGGTCGGTACACCTGGGTGGGTCGGCTCGGTCGGTACAACAGGGTGGGTCGGCTGGGTCGGTACACCTGGGTGGGTCGGATGGGTCGGTACATCTGAGTGGGTCGGCTGGGTCGGTATACCTGGGTGGGTCGGCTGGGTCGGTACACCAGAGTGGGTCGGCTGGGTCGGTACACCTGGGTGGGTCGGCTGGGTCGGTACATCTGGGTGGGTCGGTACACCAGGGTGGGTCGGCTGGGTCGGTACATCGGGGTGGGTCGGCTGGGTCGGTACACCTGAGTTGGTCGGCTGGGTCGGCACACCAGGGTGGGTCGGCTGGGTCGGTACATCTGGGTGGGTCTGCTGGGTCGGTACACCTGAGTGGGTCGGCTGGGTCGGTACATCTGGGTGGGTCGGCTGGGTCGGTACACCAGGGTGGGTCGGCTGGGTCGGTACATCTGGGTGGGTCAGCTGGGTCGGTACACCTGGGTGGGTCGGCTGGGTCGGTACACCTGGGTGGGTCAGCTGAGTCGGTACATCTGGGTGGGTCGGCTGGGTCGGTACACCTGAGTGGGTCGGCTGGGTCGGTACACCTGGGTGGGTCGGCTGGGTCGGTACACCAGGGTAGGTCGGCTGGGTTGGTACACCAGGGTGGGTCGGTACACCTGGGTGGGCAGCTGGGTCGGTACATCTGGGTGGGTCGGCTGGGTCGGTACACCTGAATGGGTGGGCTGGGTCGGTACACCTGGGTGGGTCGGCTGGGTCGGTACACCTGAATGGGTCGGCTGGGTCGGTACATCTGGTTGGGTCGGCTGGCTCGGCACACCAGGGTGGGTCGGCACACCAGGGTGGGTCAGCTGGGTCGGTAGATCTGAGTGGGTCGGCTGGGTCGGTACACCAGGGTGGGTCGGCTGGGTCGGTACATCTGGGTGGGTCGGCTGGGTCGGTACACCAGGGTGGGTCGGCTGGGTCGGTACATCTGAGTGGGTCGGCTGGGTCGGTACACCAGGGTGGGTCGGCTGGGTCGGTACACCAGAGTGGGTCGGCTGGGTCGGTACACCAGGGTGGGTCGGCTGGGTCGGTACACCTGGGTGGGTCAGCTGGGTCGGTACACCAGAGTGGGTCGGCTGGGTCGGTACACCTGGGTGGGTCGGCTGGGTCGGTACATCTGGGTGGGTCGGTACACCAGGGTGTGTCGGCTGGGTCGGTACATCTGGGTGGGTCGGCTGGGTCGGTACACCTGAGTGGGTCGGCTGGGTCGGTACATCTGGGTGGGTCGGCTGGGTCGGTACACCAGGGTGGGTCGGCTGGGTCGGTACATCTGGGTGGGTCGGCTGGGTCGGTACACATGGGTGGGACGGCTAGGTCGGTACACCTGGGTGGGTCAGCTGGGTCGGTACATCTGGGTGGGTCGGCTGGGTCGGTACACTTGAGTGGGTCGGCTGGGTCGGTACACCTGGGTGGGTCGGCTGGGTCGGTACACCAGGGTGGGTCGGCTGGGTCGGTACATCTGAGTGGGTCGGCTGGGTCGGTACACCAGGGTGGGTCGGCTTGGTCGGTACACCTGAATGGGTCGGCTGGGTCGGTACACCTGGGTGGGTCGGCTGGGTCGGTACACCTGAATGGGTCGGCTGGGTCGGTACATCTGGGTGGGTCGGCTGGGGCGGCACACCAGGGTGGGTCGGCTGGGTCGGTACATCTGAGTGGGTCGGCTTGGTCGGTACACCAGGGTGGGTCGGCTGGGTCGGTACATCTGGGTGGGTCGGCTGGGTCGGTACACCAGGGTGGGTCGGCTGGGTCGGTACATCTGAGTGGGTCGGCTGGGTCGGTACACCAGGGTGGGTCGGCTGGGTCGGTACACCAGAGAGGGTCGGCTGGGTCGGTACACCAGGGTGGGTCGGCTGGGTCGGTACACCTGAGTGGGTCGGCTGGGTCGGTACACCAGGGTGGGTCGGCTGGATCGGTACATCTGAGTGGGTCGGCTGGGTCGGTACACCTGAATGGGTCGGCTGGGTCGGTTCATCTGGGTGAGTCGGCTGGGTCGGCACACCAGGGTGGGTCGGCTGGGTCGGTACACCTGGGCGGGTCGGCTGGGTCGGTACACCTGAGTGGGTCGGCTGGGTCGGTACACCTGAGTGGGTCGGCTGGGTCGGTACACCTGAGTGGGTCGGCTGGGTCGGTACACCTGAGTGGGTCGGCTGGGTCGGTACACCTGAGTGGGTCGGCTGGGTCGGTACACCTGGGTGGGTCGTCTGCAGGCTGGTGCTCGATTACCCCGTTACCTGGTGAGCAGCAGACTTGCGTAGGCCCACCTCAGGCCACCCTCAGACTTCAGTGTATCCGCCACCAGACCAGACCAGACCAGACCAGACCAGACCAGACCAGACCAGACCAGACCAGACCAGACCAGACCAGACCAGACCAGACCAGACCAGACCAGACCAGACCAGACAAGACCAGACCAGACCAGACCAGACCAGACCAGACCAGACCAGACCAGACCAGACCAGACAGGCCTCCGTCGGTCGGTACATCTGGGTGGGTCGGCTGGGTCGGTACACCTGGGTGGGTCAGCTGAGTCGGTACATCTGGGTGGGTCGGCTGGGTCGGTACACCCGAGTGGGTCGACTGGGTCGGTACACCTGGGTGGGTCGGCTGGGTCGGTACACCAGGGTTGGTCGGCTGGGTCGGTACATCTGAGTGGGTCGGCTGGGTCGGTACACCAGGGTGGATCGGCTGGGTCGGTACACCAGAGTGGGTCGGCTGGGTCGGTACACCAGGGTGGGTCGGCTGGGTCGGTACACCTGGGTGGGTCAGCTGGGTCGGTACACCAGAGTGGGTCGGCTGGGTCGGTACACCTGGGTGGGTCGGCTGGGTCGGTACATCTGGGTGGGTCGGTACACCAGGGTGTGTCGGCTGGGTCGGTGCATCTTGGTGGGTCGGCTGGGTCGGTACACCCGAGTGGGTCGGCTGGGTCGGCACACCAGGGTGGGTCGGCACACCAGGGTGGGTCGGCTGGGTCGGTACATCTGGGTTGTTCGGCTGGGTCGGTACACCTGAGTGGGTCGGCTGGGTCGGTACATCTGGGTTGGTACATCTGGGTGGGTCGGCTGGGTCGGCACACCAGGGTGGGTCGGCTGGGTCGGTACATCTGAGTGGGTCGGCTGGGTCGGTACACCAGGGTGGGTCGGCTTGGTCGGTACACCTGAATGGGTCGGCTGGGTCGGTACACCTGGGTGGGTCGGCTGGGTCGGTACACCTGAATGGGTCGGCTGGGTCGGTACATCTGGGTGGGTCGGCTGGGGCGGCACACCAGGGTGGGTCGGCTGGGTCGGTACATCTGAGTGGGTCGGCTTGGTCGGTACACCAGGGTGGGTCGGCTGGGTCGGTACATCTGGGTGGGTCGGCTGGGTCGGTACACCAGGGTGGGTCGGCTGGGTCGGTACATCTGAGTGGGTCGGCTGGGTCGGTACACCAGGGTGGGTCGGCTGGGTCGGTACACCAGAGTGGGTCGGCTGGGTCGGTACACCAGGGTGGGTCGGCTGGGTCGGTACACCTGAGTGGGTCGGCTGGGTCGGTACACCAGGGTGGGTCGGCTGGATCGGTACATCTGAGTGGGTCGGCTGGGTCGGTACACCTGAATGGGTCGGCTGGGTCGGTACATCTGGGTGGGTCGGCTGGGTCGGCACACCAGGGTGGGTCGGCTGGGTCGGTACACCTGGGCGGGTCGGCTCGGTCGGTACACCAGAGTGGGTCGGCTGGGTCGGTACACCTGGGTGGGTCGGCTGGGTCGGTACACCAGGGTGGGTCGGCTGGGTCGGTACACCTGGGTGGGTCGGCTGGGTCGGTACACCTGGGTGGGTCGGCTGGTTCGGTATACCTGGGTGGGTCGGCTGGGTCGGTACACCAGAGTGGGTCGGCTGGGTCGGTACACCTGGGTGGGTCGGCTGGGTCGGTACACCAGAGTGGGTCGGCTGGGTCGGTACACCAGGGTGGGTCGGCTGGGTCGGTTCACCTGAATGGGTCGGCTGGGTCGGTACATCTGGGTGGGTCGGCTGGGTCGGTACACCAGGGTGGGTCGGCTGGGTCAGTACACCTGGGTGGGTCGGCTCGGTCGGTACACCAGGGTGGGTCGGCTGGGTCGGTACACCTGGGTGGGTCGGCTGGGTCGGTACATCTGAGTGGGTCGGCTGGGTCGGTATACCTGGGTGGGTCGGCTGGGTCGGTACACCAGAGTGGGTCGGCTGGGTCGGTACACCTGGGTGGGTCGGCTGGGTCGGTACATCTGGGTGGGTCGGTACACCAGGGTGGGTCGGCTGGGTCGGTATATCGGGGTGGGTCGGCTGGGTCGGTACACCTGAGTTGGTCGGCTGGGTCGGCACACCAGGGTGGGTCGGCTGGGTCGGTACATCTGGGTGGGTCGGCTGGGTCGGTACACCTGAGTGGGTCGGCTGGGTCGGTACATCTGGGTGGGTCGGCTGGGTCGGTACACCAGGGTGGGTCGGCTGGGTCGGTACATCTGGGTGGGTCAGCTGGGTCGGTACACCTGGGTGGGTCGGCTGGGTCGGTACACCTGAGTGGGTCGGCTGGGTCGGTACACCTGGGTGGGTCGGCTGGGTCGGTACACCAGGGTGGGTCGGCGGGGTCGGTACACCAGGGTGGGTCAGTACACCTGGGTGGGCAGCTGGGTCGGTACATCTGGGTGGGTCGGCTGGGTCGGTACACCTGAATGGGTGGGCTGGGTCGGTACACCTGGTGGGTCGGCTGGGTCGGTACACCTGAATGGGTCGGCTGGGTCGGTACATCTGGGTGGGTCGGCTGGGTCGGCACACCAGGGTGGGTCGGCACACCAGGGTGGGTCGGCTGGGTCGGTACATCTGAGTGGGTCGGCTGGGTCGGTACACCAGGGTGGGTCGGCTGGGTCGGTACATCTGGGTGGGTCGGCTGGGTCGGTACACCAGGGTGGGTCGGCTGGGTCGGTACATCTGAGTGGGTCGGCTGGGTCGGTACACCAGGGTGGGTCGGCTGGGTCGGTACACCAGAGTGGGTCGGCTGGGTCGGTACACCAGGGTGGGTCGGCTGGGTCGGTACATCTGGGTGGGTCAGCTGGGTCGGTACACCAGAGTGGGTCGGCTGGGTCGGTACACCTGGGTGGGTCGGCTGGGTCGGTACATCTGGGTGGGTCGGTACACCAGGGTGTGTCGGCTGGGTCGGTACATCTGGGTGGGTCGGCTGGGTCGGTACACCTGAGTGGGTCGGCTGGGTCGGCACACCAGGGTGGGTCGGCTGGGTCGGTACATCTGGGTGGGTCGGCTGGGTCGGTACACCTGAGTGGGTCGGCTGGGTCGGTACATCTGGGTGGGTCGGCTGGGTCGGTACACCAGGGTGGGTCGGCTGGGTCGGTACATCTGGGTGGGTCGGCTGTGTCGGTACACCTGGGTGGGTCGGCTGGGTCAGTACACCTGGGTGGGTCAGCTGGGTCGGTACATCTGGGTGGGTCGGCTGGGTCGGTACACCTGAGTGGGTCGGCTGGGTCGGTACACCTGGGTGGGTCGGCTGGGTCGGTACACCAGGGTGGGTCGGCTGGGTCGGTACATCTGAGTGGGTCGGCTGGGTCGGTACACCAGGGTGGGTCGGCTTGGTCGGTACACCTGAATGGGTCGGCTGGGTCGGTACACCTGGGTGGGTCGGCTGGGTCGGTACACCTGAATGGGTCGGCTGGGTCGGTACATCTGGGTGGGTCGGCTGGGTCGGCACACCAGGGTGGGTCGGCTGGGTCGGTACATCTGAGTGGGTCGGCTTGGTCGGTACACCATGGTGGGTCGGCTGGGTCGGTACATCTGGGTGGGTCGGCTGGGTCGGTACACCAGGGTGGGTCGGCTGGGTCGGTACATCTGAGTGGGTCGGCTGGGTCGGTACACCAGGGTGGGTCGGCTGGGTCGGTACACCAGAGTGGGTCGGCTGGGTCGGTACACCAGGGTGGGTCGGCTGGGTCGGTACACCTGAGTGGGTCGGCTGGGTCGGTACACCAGGGTGGGTCGGCTGGATCGGTACATCTGAGTGGGTCGGCTGGGTCGGTACACCTGAATGGGTCGGCTGGGTCGGTACATCTGGGTGGGTCGGCTGGGTCGGCACACCAGGGTGGGTCGGCTGGGTCGGTACACCTGGGTGGGTCGGCTGGGTCGGTACACCTGAATGGGTCGGCTGGGTCGGTACATCTGGGTGGGTCGGCTGGGTCGGCACACCAGGGTGGGTCGGCTGGGTCGGTACACCAGAGTGGGTCGGCTGGGTCGGTACACCAGGGTGGGTCGGCTGGGTCGGTACACCAGAGTGGGTCGGCTGGGTCGGTACATCTGAGTGGGTCGGCTGGGTCGGTACACCTGGGTGGGTCGGCTGGGTCGGTCCACCTGGGTGGGTCGGCTGGGTCGGTACACCAGAGTGGGTCGGCGGGGTCGGCACACCAGGGTGGGTCGGCTGGGTCGGTACACCAGAGTGGGTCGGCTGGGTCGGTACATCTGAGTGGGTCGGCTGGGTCGGTATACCTGGGTGGGTCGGCTGGGTCGGTACATCTGGGTGGGTCGGCACACCAGGGTGGGTTGGCTGGGTCGGTACACCAGGGTGGGTCGGCTGGGTCGGTACACCAGGGTGGGTCGGCTGGGTCGGTACACCAGAGTGGGTCGGCTGGGTCGGTACACCTGGGTGGGTCGGCTGGGTCCGTACACCAGGGTGGGTCGGCTGGGTCGGTAAACCTGGGTGTGTCGGCTGGGTCGGTACACCTGGGTGGGTCGGCTGGGTCAGTATACCTAGGTGGGTCGGCTGGGTCGGTACACCAGAGTGGGTCGGCTGGGTCGGCTGGGTCGGTACACCAGGGTGGGTCGGCTGGGTCGGTATACCTGGGTTGGTTCGGCTCGGTCGGTACACCTGGGTGGGTCGGCTGGGTCGGTACACCAGGGTGGGTCGGCTGGGTCGGTACACCTGGGTGGGTCGGCTGGGTCGGTACACGAGGGTGGATCGGCTGGGTCGGTACACCTGGGTGGGTCGGCTGGGTCGGTACACCTGGGTGGGTCGGCTGGGTCGGTATACCTGGGTGGGTCGGCTGGGTCGGTATACCTGGGTGGGTCGGCTGGGTCAGTACACCAGAGTGGGTCGGCTGGGTCGGTACATCTGAGTGGGTCGGCTGGGTCGGTACACCAGGGTGGGTCGGTACATCTGGGTGGGTCGGCACACCAGGGTGGGTCGGCTGGGTCGGTACACCAGGGTGGGTCGGCTGGGTCGGTACACCTGGGTGGGTCGGCTGGGTCGGTACACCAGTGTGGGTCGGCTGGGTCGGTACACCAGAGTGGGTCGGCTGGGTCGGTACACCTGGGTGGGTCGGCTGGGTCGGTACACCAGGGTGGGTCGGCAGGGTCGGTACACCTGGGTGGGTCGGCTGGGTCGGTACACCTGGGTGGGTCGGCTGGGTCGGTATACCTGGGTGGGTCGGCTGGGTCGGTACACCAGAGTGGGTCGGCTGGGTCGGTACACCTGGGTGGGTCGGCTGGGTCGGTACACCAGAGTGGGTCGGCTGGGTCGGTACACCAGGGTGGGTCGGCTGGGTCGGTTCACCTGAATGGGTCGGCTGGGTCGGTACATATGGGTGGGTCGGCTGGGTCGGTACACCAGGGTGGGTCGGCTGGGTCGGTACACCTGGGTGGGTCGGCTCGGTCGGTACACCAGGGTGGGTCGGCTGGGTCGGTACACCTGGGTGGGTCAGCTGGGTCGGTACATCTGAGTGGGTCGGCTGGGTCGGTATACCTGGGTGGGTCGGCTGGGTCGGTACACCAGAGTGGGTCGGCTGGGTCGGTACACCTGGGTGGGTCGGCTGGGTCGGTACATCTGGGTGGGTCGGTACACCAGGGTGGGTCGGCTGGGTCGGTACATCGGGGTGGGTCGGCTGGGTCGGTACACCTGAGTTGGTCGGCTGGGTCGGCACACCAGGGTGGGTCGGCTGGGTCGGTACACCTGAGTGGGTCGGCTGGGTCGGTACACCTGCGTGGGTCGGCTGGGTCGGTACACCTGAGTGGGTCGGCTGGGTCGGTACACCTGAGTGGGTCGGCTGGGTCGGTACACCTGGGTGGGTCGTCTGCAGGCTGGTGCTCGATTACCCCGTTACCTGGTGAGCAGCAGACTTGCGTAGGCCCACCTCAGGCCACCCTCAGACCTCAGTGTATCCGCCACCAGACCAGACCAGACCAGACCAGACCAGACCAGACCAGACCAGACCAGACCAGACCAGACCAGACCAGACCAGACCAGACCAGACCAGACCAGACCAGACCAGACCAGACAGGCCTCCGTCGGTCGGTACATCTGGGTGGGTCGGCTGGGTCATTACACCTGGGTGGATCGGCTGGGTCGGTATACCAGAGTGGGTCGGTTGGGTCGGTACATCTGGGTGGGTCGGCTCGGTCGGTACACCTGGGTGGATCGGCTGGGTCGGCTGGGTCGGTACACCAGAGTGGGTCGACTGGGTCGGTACACCTGGGTGGGTCAGCTGGGTCGGTACACCTGGGTGGGTCGGCTGGGTCGGTACACCTGGGTGGGTCGGCTGGGTCGGTACATCTGAGTGGGTCGGTACACCAGGGTGGGTCGGCTGGGTCTATACATCTGGGTGGGTCGGCTGGGTCGGTACATCTGGGTGGGTCGGTACACCAGGGTGGGTCGGCTGGGTTGGTACATCTGGGTGGGTCAGCTGGGTCGGTACACCTGGGTGGGTCGGCTGGGTCGGTACACCTGGGTGGGTCGGCTGGGTCGGTACATCTGGGTGGGTCGGTACACCAGGGTGGGTCGGCTGGGTCGGTACATCTGGGTGGGTCGGCTGGGTCGGTACACCTGAGTGGGTCGGCTGGGTCGGCACACCAGGGTGGGTCGGCTGGGTCGGTACACCAGGGTGGGTCGGCTGGGTCGGTACATCTGGGTGGGTCGGCTGGGTCGGTACACCTGGGTGGGTCGGCTGGGTCGGTACACCTGGGTGGGTCAGCTGAGTCGGTACATCTGGGTGGGTCGGCTGGGTCGGTACACCCGAGTGGGTCGGCTGGGTCGGTACACCTGGGTGGGTCGGCTGGGTCGGTACACCAGGGTTGGTCGGCTGGGTCGGTACATCTGAGTGGGTCGGCTGGGTCGGTACACCAGGGTGGATCGGCTGGGTCGGTACACCAGAGTGGGTCGGCTGGGTCGGTACACCAGGGTGGGTCGGCTGGGTCGGTACACCTGGGTGGGTCAGCTGGGTCGGTACACCAGAGTGGGTCGGCTGGGTCGGTACACCTGGGTGGGTCGGCTGGGTCGGTACATCTGGGTGGGTCGGTACACCAGGGTGTGTCGGCTGGGTCGGTGCATCTGGGTGGGTCGGCTGGGTCGGTACACCCGAGTGGGTCGGCTGGGTCGGCACACCAGGGTGGGTCGGCACACCAGCGTGGGTCGGCTGGGTCGGTACATCTGGGTGGGTCGGCTGGGTCGGTACACCTGAGTGGGTCGGCTGGGTCGGTACATCTGGGTTGGTCGGCTGGGTCGGTACACCAGGGTGGGTCGGCTGGGTCGGTACATCTGGGTGGGTCGGCTGGGCCGGTACACCTGGGTGGTTCGACTGGGTCGGTACACCTGGGTGGGTCAGCTGGGTCGGTACATCTGGGTGGGTCGGCTGGGTCGGTACACCTGAGTGGGTCGGCTGGGTCGGTACACCTGGGTGGGTCGGCTGGGTCGGTACACCAGGGTGGGTCGGCTGGGTCGGTACATCTGAGTGGGTCGGCTGGGTCGGTACACCAGGGTGGGTCGGCTTGGTCGGTACACCTGAATGGGTCGGCTGGGTCGGTACACCTGGGTGGGTCGGCTGGGTCGGTACACCTGGTTGGGTCGGCTGGGTCGGTATACCTACGTGGGTCGGCTAGGTCGGTACACCAGAGTGGGTCGGCTGGGTCGGTACACCAGGGTGGGTCGGCTTGGCCGGTACACCTGAATGGGTCGGCTGGGTCGGTACACCTGGGTGGGTCGGCTGGGTCGGTACACCTGGGTGGGTCGGCTGGGTCGGTATACCTGCGTGGGTCGGCTGGGTCGGTACACCAGAGTGGGTCGGCTGGGTCGGTACACCAGAGTGGGTCGGCTGGGTCGGTACACCAGGGTGGGTCGGCTGGGTCGGTACATCTGGGTGGGTCGGCTGGGTCGGTACACCAGAGTGGGTCGGCTGGGTCGGTACACCAGAGTGGGTCGGCTGGGTCGTTACACCAGGGTGGGTCGGCTGGGTCGGTACACCAGAGTGGGTCGGCTGGGTCGGTACATCTGAGTGGGTCGGCTGGGTCGGTACACCTGGGTGGGTCGGCTTGGTCGGCACACCTGGGTGGGTCGGCTGGGTCGGTACACCAGAGTGGGTCGGCTGGGTCGGTACATCTGAGTGGGTCAGCTGGGTCGGTACACCTGGGTGGGTCGGCTGGGTCGGTACACCTGGGTGGGTCGGCTGGGTCGGTACACCAGAGTGGGTCGGCTGGGTCGGTACATCTGAATGGGTCGGCTGGGTCGGTACACCAGGGTGGGTCGGTACATCTGGGTGGGTCGGCACACCAGGGTGGGTTGGCTGGGTCGGTACACCAGGGTGGGTCGGCTGGGTCGGTACACCAGGGTGGGTCGGCTGGGTCGGTACACCAGAGTGGGTCGGCTGGGTCGGTACACCTGGGTGGGTCGGCTGGGTCGGTATACCTAGGTGGGTCGGCTGGGTCGGTACACCAGAGTGGGTCGGCTCGGTCGGCTGGGTCGGTACACCAGGGTGGGTCGGCTGGGTCGGTATACCTGGGTGGGTCGGCTCGGTCGGTACACCTGGGTGGGTCGGCTGGGTCGGTACACCAGGGTGGGTCGGCTGGGTCGGTACACCTGGGTGGGTCGGCTGGGTCGGTACACCAGGGTGGGTCGGCTGGGTCGGTACACCTGGGTGGGTCGGCTGGGTCGGTACACCTGAATGGGTGGGCTGGGTCGGTACACCTGGTGGGTCGGCTGGGTCGGTACACCTGAATGGGTCGGCTGGGTCGGTACATCTGGGTGGGTCGGCTGGGTCGGCACACCAGGGTGGGTCGGCACACCAGGGTGGGTCGGCTGGGTCGGTACATCTGAGTGGGTCGGCTGGGTCGGTACACCAGGGTGGGTCGGCTGGGTCGGTACATCTGGGTGGGTCGGCTGGGTCGGTACACCAGGGTGGGTCGGCTGGGTCGGTACATCTGAGTGGGTCGGCTGGGTCGGTACACCAGGGTGGGTCGGCTGGGTCGGTACACCAGAGTGGGTCGGCTGGGTCGGTACACCAGGGTGGGTCGGCTGGGTCGGTACATCTGGGTGGGTCAGCTGGGTCGGTACACCAGAGTGGGTCGGCTGGGTCGGTACACCTGGGTGGGTCGGCTGGGTCGGTACATCTGGGTGGGTCGGTACACCAGGGTGTGTCGGCTGGGTCGGTACATCTGGGTGGGTCGGCTGGGTCGGTACACCTGAGTGGGTCGGCTGGGTCGGCACACCAGGGTGGGTCGGCTGGGTCGGTACATCTGGGTGGGTCGGCTGGGTCGGTACACCTGAGTGGGTCGGCTGGGTCGGTACATCTGGGTGGGTCGGCTGGGTCGGTACACCAGGGTGGGTCGGCTGGGTCGGTACATCTGGGTGGGTCGGCTGTGTCGGTACACCTGGGTGGGTCGGCTGGGTCAGTACACCTGGGTGGGTCAGCTGGGTCGGTACATCTGGGTGGGTCGGCTGGGTCGGTACACCTGAGTGGGTCGGCTGGGTCGGTACACCTGGGTGGGTCGGCTGGGTCGGTACACCAGGGTGGGTCGGCTGGGTCGGTACATCTGAGTGGGTCGGCTGGGTCGGTACACCAGGGTGGGTCGGCTTGGTCGGTACACCTGAATGGGTCGGCTGGGTCGGTACACCTGGGTGGGTCGGCTGGGTCGGTACACCTGAATGGGTCGGCTGGGTCGGTACATCTGGGTGGGTCGGCTGGGTCGGCACACCAGGGTGGGTCGGCTGGGTCGGTACATCTGAGTGGGTCGGCTTGGTCGGTACACCATGGTGGGTCGGCTGGGTCGGTACATCTGGGTGGGTCGGCTGGGTCGGTACACCAGGGTGGGTCGGCTGGGTCGGTACATCTGAGTGGGTCGGCTGGGTCGGTACACCAGGGTGGGTCGGCTGGGTCGGTACACCAGAGTGGGTCGGCTGGGTCGGTACACCAGGGTGGGTCGGCTGGGTCGGTACACCTGAGTGGGTCGGCTGGGTCGGTACACCAGGGTGGGTCGGCTGGATCGGTACATCTGAGTGGGTCGGCTGGGTCGGTACACCTGAATGGGTCGGCTGGGTCGGTACATCTGGGTGGGTCGGCTGGGTCGGCACACCAGGGTGGGTCGGCTGGGTCGGTACACCTGGGTGGGTCGGCTGGGTCGGTACACCTGAATGGGTCGGCTGGGTCGGTACATCTGGGTGGGTCGGCTGGGTCGGCACACCAGGGTGGGTCGGCTGGGTCGGTACACCAGAGTGGGTCGGCTGGGTCGGTACACCAGGGTGGGTCGGCTGGGTCGGTACACCAGAGTGGGTCGGCTGGGTCGGTACATCTGAGTGGGTCGGCTGGGTCGGTACACCTGGGTGGGTCGGCTGGGTCGGTCCACCTGGGTGGGTCGGCTGGGTCGGTACACCAGAGTGGGTCGGCGGGGTCGGCACACCAGGGTGGGTCGGCTGGGTCGGTACACCAGAGTGGGTCGGCTGGGTCGGTACATCTGAGTGGGTCGGCTGGGTCGGTATACCTGGGTGGGTCGGCTGGGTCGGTACATCTGGGTGGGTCGGCACACCAGGGTGGGTTGGCTGGGTCGGTACACCAGGGTGGGTCGGCTGGGTCGGTACACCAGGGTGGGTCGGCTGGGTCGGTACACCAGAGTGGGTCGGCTGGGTCGGTACACCTGGGTGGGTCGGCTGGGTCCGTACACCAGGGTGGGTCGGCTGGGTCGGTAAACCTGGGTGTGTCGGCTGGGTCGGTACACCTGGGTGGGTCGGCTGGGTCAGTATACCTAGGTGGGTCGGCTGGGTCGGTACACCAGAGTGGGTCGGCTGGGTCGGCTGGGTCGGTACACCAGGGTGGGTCGGCTGGGTCGGTATACCTGGGTTGGTTCGGCTCGGTCGGTACACCTGGGTGGGTCGGCTGGGTCGGTACACCAGGGTGGGTCGGCTGGGTCGGTACACCTGGGTGGGTCGGCTGGGTCGGTACACGAGGGTGGATCGGCTGGGTCGGTACACCTGGGTGGGTCGGCTGGGTCGGTACACCTGGGTGGGTCGGCTGGGTCGGTATACCTGGGTGGGTCGGCTGGGTCGGTATACCTGGGTGGGTCGGCTGGGTCAGTACACCAGAGTGGGTCGGCTGGGTCGGTACATCTGAGTGGGTCGGCTGGGTCGGTACACCAGGGTGGGTCGGTACATCTGGGTGGGTCGGCACACCAGGGTGGGTCGGCTGGGTCGGTACACCAGGGTGGGTCGGCTGGGTCGGTACACCTGGGTGGGTCGGCTGGGTCGGTACACCAGTGTGGGTCGGCTGGGTCGGTACACCAGAGTGGGTCGGCTGGGTCGGTACACCTGGGTGGGTCGGCTGGGTCGGTACACCAGGGTGGGTCGGCAGGGTCGGTACACCTGGGTGGGTCGGCTGGGTCGGTACACCTGGGTGGGTCGGCTGGGTCGGTATACCTGGGTGGGTCGGCTGGGTCGGTACACCAGAGTGGGTCGGCTGGGTCGGTACACCTGGGTGGGTCGGCTGGGTCGGTACACCAGAGTGGGTCGGCTGGGTCGGTACACCAGGGTGGGTCGGCTGGGTCGGTTCACCTGAATGGGTCGGCTGGGTCGGTACATATGGGTGGGTCGGCTGGGTCGGTACACCAGGGTGGGTCGGCTGGGTCGGTACACCTGGGTGGGTCGGCTCGGTCGGTACACCAGGGTGGGTCGGCTGGGTCGGTACACCTGGGTGGGTCAGCTGGGTCGGTACATCTGAGTGGGTCGGCTGGGTCGGTATACCTGGGTGGGTCGGCTGGGTCGGTACACCAGAGTGGGTCGGCTGGGTCGGTACACCTGGGTGGGTCGGCTGGGTCGGTACATCTGGGTGGGTCGGTACACCAGGGTGGGTCGGCTGGGTCGGTACATCGGGGTGGGTCGGCTGGGTCGGTACACCTGAGTTGGTCGGCTGGGTCGGCACACCAGGGTGGGTCGGCTGGGTCGGTACACCTGAGTGGGTCGGCTGGGTCGGTACACCTGCGTGGGTCGGCTGGGTCGGTACACCTGAGTGGGTCGGCTGGGTCGGTACACCTGAGTGGGTCGGCTGGGTCGGTACACCTGGGTGGGTCGTCTGCAGGCTGGTGCTCGATTACCCCGTTACCTGGTGAGCAGCAGACTTGCGTAGGCCCACCTCAGGCCACCCTCAGACCTCAGTGTATCCGCCACCAGACCAGACCAGACCAGACCAGACCAGACCAGACCAGACCAGACCAGACCAGACCAGACCAGACCAGACCAGACCAGACCAGACCAGACCAGACCAGACCAGACCAGACAGGCCTCCGTCGGTCGGTACATCTGGGTGGGTCGGCTGGGTCATTACACCTGGGTGGATCGGCTGGGTCGGTATACCAGAGTGGGTCGGTTGGGTCGGTACATCTGGGTGGGTCGGCTCGGTCGGTACACCTGGGTGGATCGGCTGGGTCGGCTGGGTCGGTACACCAGAGTGGGTCGACTGGGTCGGTACACCTGGGTGGGTCAGCTGGGTCGGTACACCTGGGTGGGTCGGCTGGGTCGGTACACCTGGGTGGGTCGGCTGGGTCGGTACATCTGAGTGGGTCGGTACACCAGGGTGGGTCGGCTGGGTCTATACATCTGGGTGGGTCGGCTGGGTCGGTACATCTGGGTGGGTCGGTACACCAGGGTGGGTCGGCTGGGTTGGTACATCTGGGTGGGTCAGCTGGGTCGGTACACCTGGGTGGGTCGGCTGGGTCGGTACACCTGGGTGGGTCGGCTGGGTCGGTACATCTGGGTGGGTCGGTACACCAGGGTGGGTCGGCTGGGTCGGTACATCTGGGTGGGTCGGCTGGGTCGGTACACCTGAGTGGGTCGGCTGGGTCGGCACACCAGGGTGGGTCGGCTGGGTCGGTACACCAGGGTGGGTCGGCTGGGTCGGTACATCTGGGTGGGTCGGCTGGGTCGGTACACCTGGGTGGGTCGGCTGGGTCGGTACACCTGGGTGGGTCAGCTGAGTCGGTACATCTGGGTGGGTCGGCTGGGTCGGTACACCCGAGTGGGTCGGCTGGGTCGGTACACCTGGGTGGGTCGGCTGGGTCGGTACACCAGGGTTGGTCGGCTGGGTCGGTACATCTGAGTGGGTCGGCTGGGTCGGTACACCAGGGTGGATCGGCTGGGTCGGTACACCAGAGTGGGTCGGCTGGGTCGGTACACCAGGGTGGGTCGGCTGGGTCGGTACACCTGGGTGGGTCAGCTGGGTCGGTACACCAGAGTGGGTCGGCTGGGTCGGTACACCTGGGTGGGTCGGCTGGGTCGGTACATCTGGGTGGGTCGGTACACCAGGGTGTGTCGGCTGGGTCGGTGCATCTGGGTGGGTCGGCTGGGTCGGTACACCCGAGTGGGTCGGCTGGGTCGGCACACCAGGGTGGGTCGGCACACCAGCGTGGGTCGGCTGGGTCGGTACATCTGGGTGGGTCGGCTGGGTCGGTACACCTGAGTGGGTCGGCTGGGTCGGTACATCTGGGTTGGTCGGCTGGGTCGGTACACCAGGGTGGGTCGGCTGGGTCGGTACATCTGGGTGGGTCGGCTGGGCCGGTACACCTGGGTGGTTCGACTGGGTCGGTACACCTGGGTGGGTCAGCTGGGTCGGTACATCTGGGTGGGTCGGCTGGGTCGGTACACCTGAGTGGGTCGGCTGGGTCGGTACACCTGGGTGGGTCGGCTGGGTCGGTACACCAGGGTGGGTCGGCTGGGTCGGTACATCTGAGTGGGTCGGCTGGGTCGGTACACCAGGGTGGGTCGGCTTGGTCGGTACACCTGAATGGGTCGGCTGGGTCGGTACACCTGGGTGGGTCGGCTGGGTCGGTACACCTGGTTGGGTCGGCTGGGTCGGTATACCTACGTGGGTCGGCTAGGTCGGTACACCAGAGTGGGTCGGCTGGGTCGGTACACCAGGGTGGGTCGGCTTGGCCGGTACACCTGAATGGGTCGGCTGGGTCGGTACACCTGGGTGGGTCGGCTGGGTCGGTACACCTGGGTGGGTCGGCTGGGTCGGTATACCTGCGTGGGTCGGCTGGGTCGGTACACCAGAGTGGGTCGGCTGGGTCGGTACACCAGAGTGGGTCGGCTGGGTCGGTACACCAGGGTGGGTCGGCTGGGTCGGTACATCTGGGTGGGTCGGCTGGGTCGGTACACCAGAGTGGGTCGGCTGGGTCGGTACACCAGAGTGGGTCGGCTGGGTCGTTACACCAGGGTGGGTCGGCTGGGTCGGTACACCAGAGTGGGTCGGCTGGGTCGGTACATCTGAGTGGGTCGGCTGGGTCGGTACACCTGGGTGGGTCGGCTTGGTCGGCACACCTGGGTGGGTCGGCTGGGTCGGTACACCAGAGTGGGTCGGCTGGGTCGGTACATCTGAGTGGG
>JAXIVJ010002582.1:0-2500 GCA_036785665.1 Chirona hameri
CACCACAAACTACGAAGGAAGTATGCGAGGCACAAGCGGACTCGTAACACCCTCCCAAGAACAGGAGCCTGGCACCGCCTCTGATGGGCCGATTTTTTAACAATTTTGACACAGCATGCGCAATTTATTTTTTTTATGAAAATTCTTAAAGTTTCAAGATGCTAGGCCTAACGGTTTAGAAGTGACAAGTAAAAAACCACCGGGGGTGGCAGAATCTGCGCCCCGCAGGGAATAGGGTTAATGTGTAATTAAGTCAAGAAATGCAGATTGCTGGCTGCCGGGCCTGGTGGGTGCTGTCACATGTGGCCGGGCTTGATGTCGGTGCCAACTCATTTATGAGCGGTGACGGTGGGCGGTGCCGGTTTCTGTTTTTTTGAGACATTTTTTGCATCTCTACCGGTGATCTGCGGTTATTTTCTAAACAATTTACAAGATTCAGCTTGAGGTTTGAACTGTTTTAGTGTGGTGTATGTGTTATATATTCGAATTATCTAAGTAAGTTATGCCAGGGACACCGCCACGGGGGACGGATGTGAAGTTTCCCCCATGTTTGGGCCAGAGGGGGATTATCCCCCAATTTTCCCTGACAAACAACTATAAATCAGTGCTCAGTTGTAATCATTATTTGTTAGGTATGTATGTGCATACCAACCTCTCCCCTGTTTGAACGAGCTTTCGTCTGACACTCCACCTCCTCCCGCTAAACAGCATTTCGCTGACGCTCGCACCCCCCACCCTGCTCAACAGCTTGTCGGTTTTTGATCATTGCCCCCCCCTCACCCGGTCAACAACTTTTTGGTTGACGCCCCCTCTTCCGCCCAGTCAACATTTTATTTCGCTGACGCCGACCACTCAGCTTCTCTTGATCCAGAGGAGTCACTACCTTCTAAAAAGTGGGGTTAGGGGGGTCCACTGCCAGGGGGGCGCCATACCATAGGGGGGGGGGGGCGCCGAGCCTAGAAGGGGCGCTCCGACGAATTGATACATAAATATCGAACATACATGTCGACGTTACACAGCGGGCAATTCATTTTTTATATTGATTTTCAATCAAAAAATACAGCTTTGACAACTACGTATACCCACACAGCGGCACGCTCATGCAAGGACAGCGCATTGCACATCAGCATGGGTTATACCTATTCCTGACTAATGAGCGACTAGTTTAACGGATCATATCGATTTCCACTCGATGCGTTTCACTCCACATATTATCAGCATTGAATCAAGTACATTTTGGTATACATCAGATGAGTATCAAGGTAATGTCTGAAAACCTCTGTAGGTAACATGAGATCTGGACTGAAAGATAGCAAACATAAGAAATCCTGTTTCATAAATCTCCACTCGACTCTTAAACAATACAAAACAAAAACGTTCGTAGGCCAGCCATGGCCTCACTACCGTTCTGTGTAAGCCCGAGGCCCGAGGTTGAGTCAGCCATGGATGGCGGTTGTGAGGGGGGAGGACACGGCTGTTGGGTCGTCATCTCCAGTCCAAAATAAACCTCATTTCCGATCCAAAGAGGTGCACCGATCTAAGCGCCGGCACTCACGATTCGGGGGGAGGGGGAGGGGGGCGACACCTGCACTCGCAGCCCTCCCCCCCCCCCCCCCCCCCCCCCCCCCCCCCCCCCCCCACCCCGCGAGAGGCATGCAGGGGCTCCGACTGCGCAGTCACAACGCATTATGCCGCCCTCGGGAAGGCATCATGCCGCCCTCGAAAGGCATCATACCGTCCTCGGAAGGCATCTTTCCGCCCTCACAGCGCATTATGCCACCCTCAGAAAGCATCATGGCGCCCTCGGAAGACATCTTGCCTCCCTCGGAAGGCATTTTGCTGCCCCTCAGAGCGTATTATGCCGCCCTCATATCGCATTATGCCACTTTCGGAAGGCCTCGGAAGACATATTACCGCCCTCGGAAGGTATTTTGCCGCCCTCAGAGCGTATTATGCCGCCCTTGGAGCGTATTATGCCACCCTTGGAAGGCATCATGCCGCCCTCGGAAGACATCTCGCCGTCCTTCGAAGGCATCTTACCGCCATCAGAGTGCACTATACCGCCCTTATAAGACGTATTGCGCCCCCAGAAGGCTTCGGAAGACATATTGCCGCCCTCGGATGGCATCATGCCGCCCTCGGAAGACATCTTGGCGCCCTCGGAAGACATCTTGCCGCCATCGGAAAGCACTTTCCCGCCCTCAGAGCGCATTATGCCGCCCCTGGAAGGCATCATGTCGCCCTCGAAATGCATCATACCGTCCTCGGAAGGCATATTTCCGCCCTCACAGCGCATTATGCCACCCTCGGAAAGCATCATGGCGCCCTCGGAAGACATCTTGCCTCCCTCGGAACGCATTGTGCTGCCCTCAGAGCGTATTATGCCCGCCCTCAGATCGCATTATGCCACTCTCGGAAGGCCTCGGAAGACATCTTGCCGCCCTCGGAAGGCATTTTTGCCGCCCTCATAGTGCATTATGCCGCCCTTGGTAGGCATCAT